>JAEACV010000075.1:0-28099 GCA_016432835.1 Brassica nigra
GGCGTTCACTGCGTCGGCGTTCAGCCGTCAGCGTTCATTTGTCGGCGTTCCCTCGTCGGCGTTCACTCGTCGGCGTTCACTCGTCCGAGCTCACTCGTCAGCGTTTACTCGTCAGCATTCACTCCTTGCCTGAGCGTTTACTCGTCGCCTGACCGTTCACTTTCGTCCTTTCAGCCGTTCACTTTCGTCACTCAATCGTTTACTCGTCACCTAACCGTTTACTCGTCAAAAAAAAAAAGAAACGAGTAAATGAACTTTATAGCCACTTTTACTCGGGAAAAAATGGGAAGCGAGTAAAGGACCAACAATAGGAAAATGAGCGAATGCATTTTGCAACCATTTATACTCAAACGAGTCAATGATGAGCACATCTTTTCTCATTTCTTTTACTCGTCGAGTTAAAAGCAATTTTGGGCCCAGCGACCAACAAACTCACATGCAGCCCATCACTTGCCGAGTAAAAGAAAAGGGGGGAGGGGACCGAGTATCGGTCAAAAACCTTGATCTCATCATGTTAGTTTGGGCCCAAAGAAAGTATAAGAGCAGAAGCCCAACGACAAATGTTCTTCTTCTACTGGGCACATTGCCGACAAGCCTTCCATCTCGCCACCTCGCCATCTCATCAAAGCCCAAGACTTTATCTCAGCAAGGTCTTCTTAATCCATAGTTATCCATCTCGGCAAGATCTCCGTCTCAGCAAGGTTCATTCTCGATCCGTTGCTACCCATCTCGGCAAAGCTCAAGACTTTATCTCGGCGACGAAGGCTATCTCCTCAGATGCTTACTGTAGAAAGCCTATTATCAGTCCCGATTCCTCAGAAACAACTCACACAAGTTGATCTCAGTTCGTTCATCGTTGCTCGCAACTCGTCAAACATTGCGCTTCTCTATCTCAGCACACAAGGAGATTCTACTCGGCAAAGTGATGTGACGAGGAGATAAACTCTTCTCGATACGTAGCTATCCATCTCGGCATCTCGCTCACGGTGAGACTTGCCCATGTGACTGACTTCGCGGAGGCCTTTCCTGCTCCTTGGGTGACAAGTCTTTTAAGCTCCACCAAGATCAAGAAACCCGAGCTTGACATCACAAATAAAGCTCTGATCTTGTCTTGAAAGTACGAGAATGGCTTTACACATACCTCTATACGTTGTCAACAGCTTCAAGCTCTGTTCAAGCTCCAAAAGGAATAGAAGAAAACAGAGGAGCATATGATGGACCATGACCAGCTTGGTCTCTCTTTACGGTTTGCTCACAATCATCGACTTCTCAAAGAAGGTTGAATTCTGCAACGACGAGATACCAGTAGGAGAGTTCGTCACAACTACACCTCGCCAAGAGGACCAAGTTCGAAACTCTTGAATCTTGCCATCTATTCCGCATTTGCAATCACTTCGACAAGAGTTTGGTTTTGACAAAGCTTGAGACTTCATCTTGGAAAAGCTCAAGTCTTTATCTGGGTACCTACTTCTTAAAGATGACGAACTCATCCAACAATGGCGCCTCATTGCCAACTCGGACTCTGTTTCTTAAAACGTGAAACAGAGCTTGCAATGTCTCAGCAAGCCATCTCGAGAATGTGACGAGAAATAGAAGCTTTCTTTTTATCACACAGTAAAAGAATCTTACAAGCGATGCTCTCACCTGTTTTATTTGACGATCAAAGCTCCAAAGAACTAATGAATCGTCATCACCAACAAGAGCACGATCATGAGCACACGCTTCAAAGAGGTTACAAAGACATCTCACCTCTAGACTCTCCTTGGGATCAATGGGACCATCGATACACCACGCCGAGTAACCAGCTCTTTAAGAACATGAGTTCAACGTGATATCACGAGCACTTACTCCATATCTCGACAAGTCTTGCTCGACAATCATCTCTCGGAGATCAAGAGGCCCAAGCTTCGTTGCTCGTCACGGTTAAAACAAAGCTCGAGCTCATTTACTTCTCGAGCAACAGCCTAGGTGACGTCATCTCTGTCACGCTTATAATGCTTCACCGAGCATGGCATCTTCGACAGCTCCTCGGCAATGGACTCAAGCTCCATCAGTTTCATCAACCTCGTCACCAAACTGCTCGGAGCATTATCAAACGTCTCAACAATTGCTCCGGCGGCCTGGCGCCGGCGGCTAGAGGGGGCGAGGGCGGCTGGCGCCAGCGGCACCCGACCTGGCGCGGCGGCACCATCGCCTTGGGCGGCCTGGCGCCCGGCGACACCAACTGGCGGCGGCGCAAGGCTGGCGGCACCAATCACAGCGGGCGGCCTGGCGCCAGCGGCACCAACCTGGCGCCAGCGGCTGCAGGGCAGACGCTGGCCAGCGGCACATAGGGCGCAGGGCCTGGCGACGCCAGGCACCGACCTGGCGCCCGGCCCGTCGCGTGAATGGCGTCGGTCCAGCGGCCCTCGTCCGGTCTCGATCTATCGTGCCGGTTCGATCCCATCTTAGCTTGTTGGATCAATCACGCCAAGTTTGGTGCGATCACGGTTATCTGGAACACCACTATCATTCTCGAGGTGAGGTTCGCCGGAAACACGAAACCAAAGACCGTCCTTTCGGCGTAAAAGCGCCTAAACAGCCCAGCGTGGCCAAAAGCGGCCACTGCGATTTTCGAAAGGAAGCTTATGGTGATTTATCATCCTCACATAGAGATAAATGTCAAGTTTCAGAAGATAAATGTCAAGTTTCGGAAGATAAATGTCATGTTTTCGAAGATAAATGTCAAGTTTCGATAAACCACGAAGATGGGCGAAAATGGAAAAAGCCGATTCAGCCGGAAGATGACCGTCTTAAAGGGTATATAAGGAGAGCTTTGAGCAAAGCAAACCAGATCACAAACTTTCAGAGCACTTAGCGCCGGCGTTTTAGCTTTCTTTTCTGTTTTGTTAGCGAGCTGCACTCAACTAGTTAGATCTGGCGGACTAGCGGACCTTTCGACAGCTCTTGTAACCGCTTCTCACCTGTTGTTCACTTCAGCGAATTCAGAAATAAGATTTTTTCAGCTCAACTTTTCACGATTTCTATTTTACAACTTATCTTTATTGATTGTTTAGGTAATGCGGCCCAGCGGATATCCGGGACCCAGGAAGATCGGGTTAACTTCGGTTTTCCTCCAAATCTTTGCCGGAATTGGCGGTGCGAGTTTGGTTCCCGGTTTGGCTAGAAGGAGGTTCACGGATCTATCTATCACGCAGCTGCACTGCGCTTCGATCATGTCTACGGCGTCACCAAAGATCAGCCAGCTAGGCGGAACGTCGGCGCCAGCGCTGAAGACTCCAGCTGGAGGATCGTCTGTGATCACTGCTGATGCAAACACTGGCCTTCAGGATGAAGGCTGTTTACCTCCGCCCGGGCGGAACAACAGGACAAGCTGATAACCTGGCTTCATAAAACAGGTGACACCTTAGCGAGGAGCAAGTTGCAGCGGATCCACCAAGGCCGCGGCCGAAGACTTCGACCGGATCTCGAAGCCGAGAAAAAAGATGCCCGAAGAGCCCACTCAGAAATGGCTCGAAGGACAGCAAGCGACCTCGCAGAACCTTCCACTCCGGCTCACGGAAACGAAGCGGCGTCGGCGCATCGATCTAGATATCAGCGACCAATCGGATCCTTCCGATGAAGGCGTGACATCCACCAGGAGGACCGAAGCCAGTCCGCTCCGTGAGCCGGTATCCTTGATAGGCCCATGACATAAGAGGAAGAAGAACTCTACTGGATGGAGCAGGAAGAACTTCGCGGAAGATCAAACTTCGGATCTATCGCGACCAGGCGCCGACAAACTCGGAGCCGGTAGCAATAGCGAGATCCATGATCTCCAGCGAATCTCTAAAAGACCGTGGCGAAGTGGCGGTGAAATCGCAAAATCCATCAGTGACCAGTTCCGCTCCGAGATCGATAGACTTCGAGGAAGCGGAAGCCGTTCACCACCGGATCCGCGAAACCGCATCTCAGACCCAGGGAAGAATCAAAATCCCGGTCTATGGCGCAGCCGGATCTAAATCGCGCAGTCTTTCCAGATCGCAATGGGGTGCAAACTACGGGGCCTTGAGCGAGGCAGCGGTCATTGTCTTCTCTTCGTCGAGCACCTCAAAGGTGCTGCTTTCGAGTGGTTCTCCGGCTCAAAGGAACTCCATCGAGCTTCCGCCAACTGGCCTCGGCGTTTCTCAAACAATACTCCATGTTCATGGACGAATCCGGCGTGGATCTATGGAGTCTAGCTCAGAAGGAAGGCGAGTCACTCCAGCGACTTCATGCGAAGGTTCAAACTGGTGATGGCGAGTAGCGGGCATCAGCGACAATGTCAATCGGCATACGAGGAAAACTCTCTGGTACAAGTGAAGTTCGAAAGTGGATACTATTGGAAAAGCCGCGGACAATCCGGATACTCTCCACAAGACGCGGACTTCATCATCATGGAAGAAGAGATGAAGCTTCTGCAGAAGCACGGACCGAAAACATCCTCCGAAAACCTCTATTAGCGACAAAACGTCCATCCACGAAGGGAAGGCGCCCAAAGGCGAGCATAACTTCGCCATCAACTTCGGGCAAGGCAGAACCTCGGAAACACCTGGACCAGGAACCAGTACAAGGATAACTTCTACTGCGAGTTCCACGAAACCAGAGGTCACTCCACTGCGAACTGCAAAGTTCTCGGCCGGCTTCGCCGCCAAAACTCCTCACCGGCGAACTATCAAAGGTCAAGGTATAAAGGACTTGCTCCTGGACTCCGACCGCCAAGACCAACAAAACTGCCTCCGAGGACCGGCGACCGAAAATCAATGAGCGGAAGAAGCGGGGCGACCAGGAACAACAGCGGTCGCCCGAGGAGGTAAACATGATCATCGGAGGATCACAGTTCTACCAAGACTCTGTCTCAGTCGATAAGCCTACTGGTGAGGCGAGACAAGTTCCAACTGGTTCCCGACAGCGATGTTCCTAACCACGATGGCTTTGAGGAACGGAGACCGTCGAATCGACAAACCTCACTGCGATCCTTTGGTAATCGACCTGGTCATCCAGGATCTGAAGTCGGCCGCATTCTCATCGATACAGGAAGCACGGTCAAGCGTCATCTTCCGCGACACCCTCTACAGGATGAAGATCCCACTTGGGAAGTCGTCCACTGAGCCAAAACCTTTGGCGGGGTTTTGGTCGTCTACCATGACCCTCGGGAGAATTAAACTCCGGTCATGGCAAAGGAAGTTACAAAGATCGTCGAGTTTGCAGTAGTCGACAACCCGACCATCTACAAGCGCCATCATGGGAACCTTGGATCAACTCCATGAAGGCAGTACCATCCACATATCACCTCGGTATCAAGTTTCCGACTCCGGGGAACGCAGCCATATGGGGTAGTCGAAACAATCGAGACTCTGTTACCTGGCCGAGTTCAAACTGCGAAAGATCGGAACACCCGGTAACCGAAGCGAGCAAAGGAATCACACAACATTCCGAGGACTCGAAGATGATCGGAATCATCGAACGGACAACGATTCAAGGCCGACAAAGCCTCTGATCCACCGCCGTAAAAGCAGACAGCTTCGACCCCGCTGAAACCACCGATCCGACCAGCACGATCGGAGCGGCGCTGCGGGAGTAAAAGCGTCTGCGGCAACTATCAGAACTTCTGAGATGGCTTGATCCTCGAAGAGAGTGCGTAGGCAGCTTCGTCGAAACCAGGCGAGTTCAGCTATCCCCTCACCAAAAGGGGGACTGGAGTGCGTATACTCTATACTCCCACAAAGCGGGAAAAATCCGCATGTACTCTAAAACTTCCGAAATTTTTAATAAAATTCTTTCTATCTTTATGCTCACAAAGCAGCGCGAGCCGGAAAAGCGAAAATCATATCTTCAAAGAAGCGAGGCGTCGCAACTTCTTAAAGATAACAAAACTTCGTATTATCCGCAAAGACAGTCCACCAGCGACTTAAAATAACTCACGCGTCGATTGGCCCGTGGACGCCCTGAAAGCGTTTCACTCAATACAAACGTGAGTCAGACCTACAAGGTCCTCTTACATCCGACAAGGATATCATAGCGTATACAAGAAACCAAAATTTTGGTTTAAGTCTCGGATAAACTCGAAGATAGCTCGATTCTTTTAACACAAGTCTATATAAGCCCGGTAGTCGCGGACTTTAAAGAATCAGGAAGAAATCACTAACAGGCAAAGCGAAAGCCGATCAGTCATCGCACAGACCAGCAAAGAGTAAGCCTAGGTCTTGCCCTAAACCCAGTCTTGCTGGATCTTGACATCTCACAGACATAGTATCGTATCGAGATCCCAAAACATGTCTCTTATAAACACACCTAGCGCTTCGCTAAAAGTAGCATACGGACCAAGCGACAAAAAAGTTAGGATCGAAGTGACTACTCGCATCCTTCCCTCTACACTTGCGAAAGTATAAATCAAAACAAAAAGCGAAATCTGCAAATTTTCATATTCATAAAAGCGCCAAAAGGCGGCGGGATTCAAAGCCACCAGCGGCCAGTCCCAAAACATAAGAATGCACCTCCAGCGATCGCAGAATAAAATTACTAAACGGCCACACGGCCAAAATATGATTCACAAAGGGAAGTCAACATTGAGAAATCGGATCAAATCCCAAATGAACTAGCAGGCTGGTCCACTTCCTCATTCCGCGCAGCGTTCCCACCACCCTCGGCGTTCTCATCGGCTCCGGCCTCCACGTATCCTCGGAAACCTCGATAGGTTCCCATAGTCTCGGACTCTTTCTTACCGGAGGAACCAAGGACTCAGCATGGCGCTTTCGGCCATGAAATCCTTCATTTCAGCAATCACCGAATCGAAGGAGAAATCCGGTTGAGACTTGTGAAGGTTCTGACGAACCCGGCTTTCCGGAAATCACCAACAAACTCTGAGCTTCTTTAAAACATTGAAACTCAGCAGCAAGCGATTCCGCCCGTCTTGCCACCTCCGCTGCGACCATCCTTCTTCCTCTCCTTTCGCCCGAGCGAGCTCGGCGTGAAGCTCGCCGCGTTCTGCGCCTTTACCTCTTGTCGGAACGGAAAAGCTCTTTCGCCTGTGGTCTTGAAGTTAGCAATCCTGGATTTGCGGAAACTTCGAGTCAAGCGCCTCGCTAAACACTCTTAGTCCTGCATAAACTCAAGATCAGCAAGTATGCTTATATACAGATTGAACGCATAAGGTTAAGAAGTTGAAGGGCCAAACCTCGTTGACGTTGGGGCCCTCGGCAAAACCGTTGTTTCTCCTCATCCTCCAGCGACTCATCAGTAGTAAACTCGGAGGAAGGCCATCAAAGAAGTTGTTAGGTGGAAAACCTGGCTCCGCCTTTTTCCGTTGGAGTAAAACTAGGTTTTCTCCCAGCGGTGAAGGACTTTCGAGCCTTCCCCATCATCGATTTCCTTCCCCTACGAGACCTCTGTCTGCGCCTCGAGTAGGAGCTGCGGTGACAGGTTCGGCATCATGACGGGACAGGATCACGGGACCGATAAAGTCTAACAGCGTCGAATCCGTTCGAGGGTGAAGGATTTCCAGAAAAATGGCCTTTGGAAGAAGATCTCTCTTGACAAAGGCGTCACCAGGCAAATCTGCGATAGGGTTGTTCCTACAAAGAAACTTTTCACTAAAACTTCGCGCTTCGAAAGGTGAAATAGACAACAGGGTTTTGTCGTTATTACCTCGGTTGAAGTTCCATGCTCGCGGAAATAGATGGAGGCAGCTCTCCTCGACAGACTTCGCCATCTATTTGGGCGAAGAAACGCTCCTGCCCGCGATTTGGGATTGAAGTAGTCCCCGAATCCGAGCATATCCTTCTTAGGCAGCATGGAGTAGTAACCGTCACTCCCGTCGGCCGGTGCCCCAAAGACCTTGAAATCATCGGGACCAAGATCAATCCCGAGTTAAGTAGCTAGCGATCAATGCACAAACCAACTCTCCAAGGCAGGAGCTGGTTGGCTGATCGAAAGTTCAGCGGTGAAGCGCCACGAACAATGGCACCAGGGATCGGGAACCACATGCGGCGATGCGTAAAAGCTTTGTAACATGTAAAGAAACCTTGCGGAGGATTCCTTGCACTCGTTACCAATGGGAATCGGAATTTGACTCCTTCCGGGAACCTGGTAAAAATCTCGAAGAACCTTGAGATATTCACGAGAAGAGCTTCGGCGCAAAGGAGCACCGGGCTGCCTCGGGCCTCCTCGGAACAGGGATCTCTGGCAGTGTTGAGGCGAACCTACAAGGGCTCGGTATCGCATTCTTCTTTTCCTCCTCGACCAACTCCTCGTGCTTCACCGTCACATGGCAGGAGAGTCATCCGAGGATGAATGGGAAGAAGAGTTTCTCTTTGAGGATCTTGAAGACATTGTTCTTAAAGAGAAAGGATTCTTGAGAGAGAGTAAAATTCTTGTGATGAAGTAAGAATGAGATTTCTTACTCCATCCATATAAAGGAGTAAAATCACTATTTACCCGACTTTTGGCAAGCGATTCGTCTCAACACCTTCCCATGCGGCTATACGCAAAGCTAGGATCCGACAGGCACTACGGTTCCTAGCTAGCTGGGGAACTAACTGTTGGGGTCAAAATCGGTCAATGGCCGAAATCGTCACCGAAAATCCTCGAAAAAGATAAACCAGCGGCGATCAAAGCCAAGCGGTCGTCGCTCGATAAAACAGCGGAAGGCTCGTCCGCTCCGCCGGCACCAGCGGCAAGGGTCCTGGCGCCCATCCGTGCAATCATCTCATAATCTCGGGCAATGGCAGCATCTTGGTTCCTTAAACCCATGTCGGATCGTCGAGATCTACAATGGTTCTTCCGGCGCCTTCCGATTGTTTAAAGATTCATCTTTTATCATCAGCTTCGAAGCCACATTGCTTGCATCCTCGGCGGCGGAAAATCTACAAATCCAAGTCCATCTCAAATCCGATACTCGAGGAATCTCGTTGGATTAAAGCGATTATCTGACTAAAGACCTTCCCAAACTCAAAGATCTCCCGCAAGCGTGGCGGGAAAGATCGAACAACGAAAAAACCAGGCGGCAAGATGGCCTGGCACCGGCTGGCAGGGCCCAGCGGGCTGGCCTGGCGCGGCGGCACCCGTCCACGTGCAGGCCTGGCAGGCGGCATTCGACCTGGCATGGCCTTTCCGTCAGGCGACTGTACCGAAAGCGGCACCCGACCTGGCACCGGCACCGCGGGGCAGCCGGGCGACCCTGGCGCCAGCGACACCGCAGACGCAGGCGGCCTGGCGCCCGGCGGCACCCGACTCGGCGCCCGGCGTACCCGTCGCGAATTAGGCCTGGCGTCACGATCCGGCATCCCGTCTGGTCTATCGTGCCTGGTTCGATCCATCTTAGCTTGTCGGATCAATCACACAAGTTTGAATGCGATCCGCGGTTATTCTGGAACACCACTATCGACTATCACGAGGAATTAAGGTTCCTTGAACACAGAAACCTTCAAGACCGTCCTTCGAAAAACCGTAAAACTCCTAAGCGGCCAGCGTGGCCAAAGCATTGATGCGATTTTCGAAAGGATAACTATGGCGGTTTATCTTTATCCTCACATAAGAGATAAATGTCAAGTTTCCAGAAGATAAATGTCAAGTTTCAGAAGATAAATGTCAAGTTTTCGAAGATAAATGTCAAGTTTCGATAAACCACGAAGATGGGCGAAAATGGAAAAAGCCGATTCAGCCAGCGAAGATAGACCGTCTTAAGAGGAGTATATAAGGAGAGCTTTGAGCAAGAAGCAAACCAGATCACAAACGTTGAGAGCTTAGCGCCGTTTTAGCTTCTTTTTTTTTGTTAGCGGCTAGCGACTCAACTAGGATTAGATCTAGGCGGCGGACTAGCGGACCTTCGACAGCTCTTGTAGCTTACTTCTCACCTGTTGTTCACGCTCAAAGCGAATTCAGAAATAAGATATTTTTCCGCTCAACTTTTCACGATTTCTATTTTCGCCTTCTATCTTTGATTGTTGTTATGCGGCCCAGCAGATATCCGGGACCTTCAGGAAGATCGGGTTAACTTCGGTTTTCCTCCACAAATCTTTATCGGAAATTGGCGGTCGCGAATTTCGGTTCCACACAAATGCACCATTATATCGAAGAAACTTGGAGGAAAAAACCTGCGCAAACATGCGAGTTTCCACAATTTCGGTTTCTAATATTGGAATTCTCTCTCTATCAATAACTCGCTGACAGAGATAATGGAAGAAAGAACACAGGCGTCCAATAGCTATCCTAACACCTTTAGGTAATAACCCTGTGAAAGAACCATTGGAGATCAGGTGAAGACATGGTAATCATGTGATTTCATTCGGACTAATCTGAAGTTAAAGAGGATCAGTTGATACCTCTGTCATAGCCGGAAGAAGTTGTTGCATCAACACATGGTAATCATGTGATTTCATTCCTGATATCTTACATTCTTCTATCTTCACACACCTTGATATATTTGAGCAGTAACCATCGAACCTCTAAAGTCCAATAGGCGTTGCAGAATACTTTCTTCTCTTTGCTGGACAAAGACCAAGGAGCTGGAGGAAGGTAAGTTCTTTTCCCACGGGGTTGAGGATGTAAATCCTTCCTAATACCAAGCAGTTCCAGATCTTTTCGGCGTTAAGACCATCTTTTATTTACCACAATGCAACAACGTTGCGGCGTTCGATAAGACTTGCAGCAACATTTCTTTCCACATGCATCACGTCTAAATTGTGTCTAAGGGAGTTTATACAAAACAATCACACATAAAGTGTCAAAGAAAGTTAGAGATAGAACAATTCTGAAAAAATTGACATAAAACTATATTAGAAACATACCTCCCAATAAGGCAACTTGAAAAAGATTGACCGCTTCTTCCATCTAGATAGCTCCTCCTCATCTACTGCTTCTTCCTCTTCCTCGATTCCTTTGTATTCATCATCCGTGACTCAGATCCAACGAACTCTATAATCTTCCTCTTCCTTCCAGTTACTTTCACATTTCCAAATTCATTCTTGTAGTTTCAGTATTTGGCTTATGTTATGACCACTCAGAATCCTACCCTTGTTCCCATGCTCAGATTTACCATCAAACCATGATTTCTTTCCTTGATAAGCATGTCTCGGAGGTAGACCTTTCCAATGGGACATATATACGTGCTTCCTGCAATTACTCAGCCACATACTATCTGTGTTTTCCACAGGACATCCCATTTTTCCTTTACTTTACACCATGCAAGATTGCCATATGCAGGAAAATCCTGAATGGTCGGAGAAGCATTACTCTTAGCGTGAAAGTGGTGTGACTGAATGCATCATACGTGACCTCTCCTTTCTCTCACATATGGTTTAGATCCTCTATAAGTGGTTCTAAGTATATATCAATATTGTTTTCAGGTTGGGTTGGACCAGGAATCAGCAATGACAATATGATGTTCTCCTCCTTCATACACTTTTCAGGTGACATGTTGTAGTTGACAAGCAAAACAGGCCAAGAACTGTAGTTCACATTCTTCATGTTAAAAGTTGAACCCATCAGTGGACAACCCTAGCCTGAGATTCCTTTCTTCAGCTGTGAATGGAATATTTGTCATTCATTTGCTCCAAAGTAACAGAATCTCTGGATGTGCCTTTTTCCATCAGTGCTCTTATTACTAAAAGGCCACCTTAAGTCCTTAGCCATGACCTGTGACCTGAACATCCTCTTCAGCCGTGGGATTATCGGAAAATATCTGAGAACTTTCTGTGCAATATCTTTCTTCACATCACCTATGCGCATGTTAAATCTTCATCTTGAAGCATTGCATTTCGGAAAGTTGTCTTGCTTCTCAAACTCCTTTCTGAACAGACAACAGTCGTTCAGGAACCTTTCACTTTATACAAGGATGTGTGCAAGACATTGTTCTCGAGTAGCATTTGTGGCAGAGTCTTAAGCAAAGATCGAAGCTTCTATCAGACCAACCACTCTGTGTCTTTATCCTAAAGAATGAAACTATAGCCGACAGCTTGTTGTGGTTAGCACAACTTAGATACAGAGGTGTTTCAGCATCTGCTAGCTTAGCAAGAAACTCATCTTCTTCCTTATCTTCACCTTCAGCAACCTCACTTAGATCAGCTGCCTAAGAAAATCTTCATCGAGAAACTCAGTTGCTTGGTATAACCCTAAAATCTCTTTGTTCCTCTCACTTGCATTGCTTCTACATTCAGCCCCTGATATTACTTCTCCATGATGATACCAATCCTCCCGCATCTTGTAACTCAAATCCATTCCCCTAGTTACTAGATGATCAACAATAACACCGGCTGGTGGCGATCATTGCGGCAGTCTATGCATGGGCAAATGATCATCTCAGACTCTGCTAAATATGCACCAACACACCTCACAAACTCCACACACACCTCTCTCATAACCAGGATCAGCTCTTCGGTTAAGACACATGAACGCATAATTTAAACTCTTTTAATCACACAAAAATCTGTAACTATAATATATATTGTTTTTCATTACATGTTTAGATGAACCCATGACTTGTCGACCATTTTGTTCTAAGTATCTCCGATAACCAACAAAACAAAACAAACCCATAAGACTATGTCAAACACCAGTCACACACATTGTCATTCACATAAGCTGCAATAAACAATCAACTATTCAGTCGTCAAACAATCAGATACTAAAACTCTCACAATCAAAAACAATCAACAACACACAACATAAAGATGGTCGAAAAAGAATCACCTCAATAAGATCCTTGTTTCAACTCGACTTCACTCCAGAAAGGAACAATCAAAGCTCAAACCTGAAAATCAAAACAAAACAAACAAGAACCACAAATCAAATCGTATTAGACACCAAAGAATCGAACTTCAGTCCTCCGATATCGAATCGAAACATATTTGATTATCTCTAAATCCTCATGTCCTCAAATCTAAATTGAAATCAGAGAAATCTAAAGATTGTAAAAGCTGAAAGAAATCAAATGAGAGAAATCTGAAAATTGAATCTAGGGTTCTTATAGACAAAATCGGCTGGGTTTCACCGGAATCTGACGCCGGCACGACAACACCACATGCAGGAAGATCTTAGTGAAATGTCGGAGAAATTGAGATTTTACTTTTGCATGCGTCGTTGATGATGGTTACGATCGCGAAGGAGAGGAGGAAAAGGTAAAAAACTAAGTCCTTTGCATACCGACACTTTACGCTACTGATGTATTTTTTATTAATTATTTTTCCGGGTTAATGAAAGTTCTCACTAGAGTTTAAGTTACGCTATGAAAAGGTCGGGTATTGGATTTAACTACTTTTGGTAGCAGTTCGTGAATTAGTTCTCTGTGAACTGCTACTAATACTATATTTCTTGTAGTGGTCGATGGTTGTTAGATATATGTCATGTCCATTTTCTCTATCTGTGATGAATTGTTGAAGCTGTGATGAATGTGTTTAGATAAATGTCATGTCCTCTTCCCTCTATTAAACACCTTCTCTCGATCTTCTCTTCCATCTAAACACCTTCCTTCCTCTTGTTCTTCTCTTTCTCTCGTCTATCACACATTCAGATATGGATTATAATCCATATATGAGTGGGTGTAACTGTTGATCTTCTTCAAAGTCAACAAAGTATTTTATTCCTTCTGAAGTTCCTGTCTTAGGTGCAGAGAGTCTTGTAGAGCCAGAGGCGGAAATGGGCGCCTTCAGATGACATTTTCTCATCAGCTCCTGGCTTAAAACGAGCAAAGATCAAGTCATGGGTAATGAGCAAAGATCAGGCTTTCTGGAAAAAAATAGCAGCCTACTTTGAGAAGGCGAAGGTTCAGTCTGAATGGAGAGCGATGCACTGTAAGCAGCGGTGGCAGAAGATCAACGACCTCGTGTGCAAGTTTTGTAGCTCGTATGAGGCTGCAACAAGGGAAAGACCAGCAGACAAAATGAGACTGATGTTCTCAAAAAAAGCATGATATCTTCTACAATCATAAAATGAAGTTCAATCTTGAGCATGTGTGGATGGAGCTGCGGAATGACCAGAAGGTGTGATCTTTCAAGCTCAAAACTCGTTGGAAGCTCTAAAATTGGACTGACGGTGCACAGTCATCAACATCTCAAGCATATGAAAGCAAGACTTCTGAAACTGGCGTAGGCACAATCGTCCACCAGGTGTTAAGGCAGCTAAGGCGCGTGGTAAGAAGGCGACTGATGAAGGAAGGGGCTGGCTGAGTTTCAGACCATGTGGTACATTAAGCAGCAGGATCTGGCCATGAAAGAAAAGCTCTCAAGATGTCTCCGCTTGACAGTCTTATTGGGAAAAAGGAGCCACTGTCCGAGTGTGAGGAAGCACTAAAGAAGAAGCTGATTGAGGAGTTGTTGTCTGTTTGATTTTAATTTCTTTTGTTTGTTGTATTTCATTGAGTGTTGGAAGCTCTAAAAAAGAACCATTGTCTGTTGTTTGTTGTATTTCATCTTGTTTATCTTTCTGTTTCTGTTTGTTGTTGTGGTTATTAATGGATTTTATGTATTTCATCAGTACTGATTATTCTTGTTTGTTGTTGTTGTGGTTATGTAACTTTCTGTTTCTGTTTGTTGTTGAGTTAATACTGATTATTCTTGGTGTTGTTCTCTTCTTCGGATGGTGGCTAAATTTGTTTGATGCTTTGATTTTCAGGTTAAAAAACAAATCGAAGCATAGAGCTTCTACTGTGGACACAATACGGCGAAGCAGAGAGCCTAAACTTGTTCGACATCCTCTTCAGAGTAAGTTTCACCGTTACTTGTTTAGTTACCATTAGATATTTCTATCATATAGCTCGTGTTTATATTGCTCTGCTTTTATGTCTTGTGCAGATGAGTTTTGTATTGTTGTATATTGTTGTGTCACGAGAGTTAGGGATTGTAGTCACAAGAGTTTTGTATTGTTGTTTCACGAGTTTTGTATTGAATCAGGAGTTTTGTATGTTGTGTCACAAGAGTTTGGTATTGTTGTGTGGCCTTGAAGTCACGGACGAAGAAAAGTGCTTTGTATTTTCTATTTAAGGTTGTGAACCAAAGTATCTTTGCTCAAAACAACTATTTCATCTCTTTTTATCGTTTCTTTGCTCAATACAACTTACTCATCTCTTTGATCAAAAGAACAAAACAATTCATTCTCAAAACAATTTACTCATCTCTTTCATCTCTTTGTATCGTTTCTCTTTGATCAAAAGAACAAAACAATTCCAAAACAAATCATTGTAAACAACTCTTCCATACTCTTTCTAAACAACTCTTCCATACTCTTTCTAAACTTCTCATCTATAATCTGATAAAAAACTCTTTCAAAACAAGTCTTGATACTATATAAAAAAAAAAAACAAATCTTATCATCTCATGGCATCTTCTTTCCATAACAATTTCAAGAGATCACTTGATGAAACTTTCGATCAACTTTTTGATCAACAGTTTAATCAGACATTCGAAAATCTTATCATGATAATGGAGATCAAGAAGATGAAAGGAAGACAAGGAAAAAAAAAGAGTATTTATCGAAAGGAATTGTGAAGAATGCCATATACGCTTATGGAATGATTATTTCAGTGATACTCCAACACATCCTGAAAATCTAGTCCGACGACGATTTAGAATGAACAAGCCATTGTTCATGCATATTGCTGATCGCCTCTCCAATGAAGTTCAATTCTTTCGTCAAAATAAAGACGGTCTCGGAAGGCTTGGTCTCTCTACACTTCAAAAGTGTACAGCAGCTATTCGTGTGTTGGCATATGGTTCTGCGCTTGATACGGTCGACGAATACCTTAGACTCGGTGCAACTACTACTCGGTTATGTGTGGAAAATTTTGTGGAAGCAATAATAAATCTGTTCGGAGATGAGTACCTAAGAAGACCAACACCAGATGATCTTCAGCGTCTACTTCATATTGAGAGCCGTTAGATTTACGGGATGATAGGAAGCATCGATTATATGTATTGGGAATGGAAGAATTGTCCCACTGCTTGGAAAGGGCAATATACTCATTCGGGAAAACCGACAATCGTTTTAGAGGCGGTTGCTTCATATGATCTCTGGATATGGCATGCGTTTTTTGGACCTCCAGGTACCTTAAATGTTATTAATGTTCTTGAACGCTCACCTATTTTTGATAACATAATAAATGGTCAAGCTCATAAGTGAATTTCGGTCAGCGGAAGAGAGTATCATTTGGCTTACTATCTCACCGATGGTATTTATGCGAAATGGGAAACTTTTATCCAATCTATTCCAATTCCACAAGGCCCGAAAGCAGTTTTATTTGCTCAACGTCAAGAAGCTGTCAGAAAAGATGTGGAGCGTGCTTTCGGAGTCTTGCAAGCTCGATTTGCGATTGTTAAAAGTCCAGCACTTTTTGGGATAAAATCAAGATTGAAAATATTATGAGAGCATATATCATACTCCATAATATGATAGTAGAAGACGAGCGAGATGAATACACTTAATTTGATGTTTTAGAATTCCAACATGGAGAGGCAGCGGAAATTCACATGTGGATCTCATTATTCAACAGATTTCCCTACAAATGTCTTCAATATGATTGGTATTCGAACTAGAATTCGTGATAGACATGTGTACCAATAACTGAAAGCTGATTTGGTCAACATATGTGGTCTAAATTTGGACGTGATCAAGACAATAAGTGAGCTTCAATGTCTCTTTTAAATTATTATCGTTTAGTAATCTTTGTTTTTATGTTTTTATGTTTTTCTTAAAAAATCTATATTTACAATGTTATCTTTCACTATATTTTATGTAATAAATGAATTTTAGCTTGAACAATTTTTTTTTAAAATAATTTTATTTTTTTAAAACCCTTAACTTAAGAACCAAGCATTGGAGGACTAAAATTAGGAATTTCTTAACATAATCTCTTGACTTATTTTTAATACTAAAAAATTGACTAAGAACCCACTCAGAGGTTATTGCAATAACTATGCTCTAATGTTGTTGGTTACACATGAAGGCATGGTACAATATAATTGCGTAGTGATTCAGAACATCTTGTTCCTGATATATCTTTTTTTTAACAAATCCTAATATATCTAATAAATTAATAATATATAACTCACGGTATCTCATTAATCCATCTCTATAATATTATTTGAGAAGTCAGTTTCCTCGTGTCTCACTCCGTTAACTCTTCAGTGGTTGATTACATAATACACTTAATGAATTAAAATATTATATTAATACACTATTATTGATTTTTATTTAAATTACTTTTTAATATTTTGAAATAACATATATAATACAAATTAAATATTATAAAGTTTATAAAGCGAATTTAAAACGAAAATATATGTATAAATAATATGATTTCATTAAAATGAAAGTTTACAAAACAGTAATATTCCATTTTAAAATATTTTTAAACAACATAAAATATACTAATATACTTTCTTTATATTTATATTTTCACAGATAATCTTGAAATTGGAAAAAAATATTATTTATTTTAAAACATAAATATTTATAATTAGTATTATTTATAACAGAAATATTTTTAATATTTTCTATTTTTAAAATAATTACATAAAATAATTAAGTAACATAAACTATATATGTTTTATTGACTAAAATATTTTATAATTAGTATTATTGAAATGTTATTTGTATTTTCTTATATTTATTTGACCATAATATCTTTCCATTACAGCAAAAAAAAAAATATATATATATATATATATATATATATATATATTTATTTATTTATATAATAAGATTTCTGAATACAATCAAAAATTTTACTGTTTATTTTAAGAGATATTAAAACGAAAATAAATTTTAAGAATAAACATCTTTTGATCAAATAATAAAATATTTTAAAATCACACTATACCCTTTATTGAGGTAGACATATTATATTTTGCATTATTAAAATTATATTTTTCTTAATATTAAATTTTCTTTTTAATTTTATGTTTTATGTTTGTGGAACTTAATATAACAATAACCAAAAGGCATAAAATCATTTATAATTTATAAAAATATTTTAGTTATTTTAAATATATGTATATATTATGAAAATACATGCACATTTAAACGATAAATAAAATTAACTTGACTTTACTTAATTATAATATAAATAATTATACCTCATTTTGAATTTGAAAGAATATATGCAACTTAGGATACTCACAACATGAGTGACTCGACTAATCCAATTTATATCTAAAATCATAGATTTAACAAATGAAAATAAAATACTAAGAAACATATTTAATTTAGTTTTTTGTAAAATTTATATATATGCATGAGATTGCAGAATATTATCGTTATATTAATTTATGTAATTTGGAACCAAACACTTTAGTTTATTTTTTTTATTTCATTTTACGCACAATATATCTTAAGTTATAGATAATCTTCCTAAAATATATTTACATATCTAAGACAAAACCAACCTAATGCAAATAAGAAAATTAATCAAAATTTTAATATATTTTGAATAAAACATTTTATAATTGAATTCAGAGAAATAGATGCAACCTAATATATCCAAATGATAACTAAACCGATTGTAAAAATAACAAAACCGAATATTCACAAATAACATATCTAAATTATATTTCTAATTAAAGTAATATAAATTATGCATAATACTATAAATTAATTTAAAATTAAAAGTAAATAGAAATAAATTATTATAATATATATTTACTTTATAAATATTTATACATGCATGAGGGAAAATCACCTAGTTACAATACTATCTGACAATCCTTGCATAATTAATAATAGTAAATTTTCACTAAAATCATATATGATTGTATAATAAGATAGTGCACCAAAATGTAATATTGTTGACTAGTAAATTAATTAATTGATATCAATTTAAATTAATTCATCGATATGTTCATATTTGAACTAATACAACAAACTACCTAATATAAAATCAGTTTATACTCAAATTGATACGACAAAATAGTTATACCTAAATTCATAAAACTCTAGTTACTACGATAAATAATCTAATACTAGATTTTGATCCGTTTAGCTTGAGTTTTCTTTAAATCGTATATAAAGTTTATGAATTTGTATTTTGAAATTGTTGTAAATTATTATGTTGCAAAATCATATGATATTGAAGAATATAATTTGTTTAAGTTATATAATTCATGAATTATTTTATTTAAGATTTTGTATGAACACTCTTTTATACCTCTCTCTTAGACATGAATATTTTACCAAACCCGAAAAACCAAACTGAAATCGATCTGGAAATATAGGTGTGGTTTGGTTCCAGGTTTACATATTCAATTTTTTTGGATCCTTTGTCTCTTTTCAAGTCCAGATCATACCGAGACCTGATTGAGTACCCAAGTACCTGAAATATTTGGGTATATTAGGAGTATTTGAGTATTTTAGATATATTTTTTTTTTGTATTACAAATACTTTTTAAGTTTTGGGTTCAAGTTTTGATTTAGTTTCGGATTTCGGGAAAAATTTCAACTTTTTTAATAGTATTCTGGGTATTCAAAAAATTGGCTTTTAATTTCACTGGTCAGCGGATCGGTTCATTTTGGGTCTTTTGGGTATTTCAATATTTTCAGGTATTTGTTTGGATTTTTGGGTTTTTTTAGTATTTCAATATTTTGGAGTTTTCAGGTATTTCAAATCTTTTTTGGGTCCTAAATAATCAAACTAATCTGGACCTATTATGCACTCAAATGTTACAAGGATTTTATTGATATTTAAATTACAGATTCTATCCGACCTGGATCAAAAGAAACCAACCCAAACTTGAACCAAAATTTTAAATACCTAGTTATGTTCAAATTTTTGAACCCAAAATGAACCGATCTGTACCTATCCGAAACCTGATCTTCAGGTCAACTCTCTTTCATTATATTTTTTGTGCATTTAATAAAAGTTATATTTGTTGAGCTGATGAGACTTAAGATTTACTTGACATATTTTTGGCTAATTTAATAGTATAATTTTGTGGAGATTCCTCTGATCTAAATGATACATTCTCAAAAGACTCTCGTCCAGCTTCCCACAGCATCACAAAAGAAACTCAATGCCCAACTCACATGAAAGATATTGCCTATCTGGCAAGAGGGAATGAATACAACTTTGCTTCCAAAAAATTAATAGATCTGGTAATGTTGTAGAGACAAATTAGCTAAATAGGGTAGGATTACAAATTCAGGTTTTGTTGTAAGATGGAAAAACAATATGTAACATTTCCTATTGTATAATAGCAAGTTTGACGACAAAAGAAAAACAAATTTTATTATAAATACCATTTATAAAAATAATTTAAAGTAAACTATATAATTTTATTTTTTAGCGTAGTTTGATTTTTTTTTGAATGAATGCTAAATTTATTCATCAAAAAAACCCTTCTTACAACAAGTGTAAAACCTCTATAATTGAGAACCCAAAACTCCTATCAACTCAATCTCAAAAATTTGAACTCTAGTTCCTAACCAAAATTTCAGGCCTTCCTCCATCCCTTCATATCTCCAGCTCTCAACGGACTCAGTTTGTTTCGGATCCCCTTGTCAACCATCTTCGTCACAGCTGCAATGGGCATAGACTTCTCTTCATGCCTGATTCTATTTCTCTCTCTCCACACCGCATGGACAGAAGCTTGAAAGCATAGCCAAGGCAGAACTTCTTCTTCTCCATTTTCTCATCCGTAATAACCTAGTTTGATTTATTAAATTTAATTTTGTAAATATTTGGAACTATATAATGTGTGACAGATATTTTTCTACTATCCTAAATAATATATTAAATTGGTCCTCAACTAAATTTGATTAAATTTGGAACCTTGTTTAAGTAGATTTTTTTTCCAGAATGTTTCTCTTTTAACAATATCGATACAGTTTAAACTATGTTGCTCAAAAAAAGATACAGCTTAAACTAATCTATATTAATTTTTGTGCACTCTATATATATATATATATATTAAAATTAATGACATGAAATTAGTTCATCAATCAAATTATAAATTAAATCAAGAAAATAAAGAAGAATAAATAAGTAAGTATCTCTTGTTTTAGTCTTACATACATATGTTCACAGCTACAATTTTATTTATCTTATTTTAAAACAAAAGTTAAGTGAAATATTACTTTTCTCTTGGAAAGCTCATATAAGTTGTGATTATTTAGCTTTGTAAAGCACTTGTCCTCGCGTTTTTTTACTAAATTGCTATGAACATAATTTGTTTTGAGAGGTTTACATAAATAGGTATTTAAGTTGTCATTAGAACTGAATCCTCATTTTGAAAGAGATATTTTATGATGAAATTTTTATTAACAATATTACAAATGTTTTGTTGATTTGTAAATTTTTTTTTGTCTAAAACATTTTTCATATAAATCAGATTTTTAAACTTGACCTAGAGATCAAACACGTAAACTTCGGTGACCCAGTATGTCATTTAGTATGGGTTTAAAAAATATTCATTATTTAAAAATTTGATAAAACCTACAAAACCGCTAAAACCTGAGGCTATGAGTTAAATCAATGGGTGATCGATATATAGTTCAATTTAATTTATTTATTTTTATAAAATTTAATTTTAATTTTAATTTTAATGTTTGCATTAAATATTTAAATACATATTCATTTTATTGTATCTTTTTTATTATCAGTAACTCCAAATTATAAAACAAATGTTGAAATAATCTTATTATATTTTAGGGAAATGGAAAAGTAAAGAAAATAGATTTTAAAATTTTACTTTATCTTTCAAACATGATTTTTCTTTCATTTTAATATTGATATATATAGCTATATACTAAAATTAATTTATATGGGTAAAAATTTGGTATTTGTTCATAATATTAGTTTAAATAGTTATATATTTTAAATTGGGTAAAAAATCGAATCTTATATGGTTATTGATAGTGTGAATTCAATTAGTTTTGTATGCTTACTCTTCATCTTAAAAAAATAATATCTGGAGGAATACACATAAAAGTTAGTAGGTATTTGTTAACTTTCCACAATATATTAGTTTAAATAGTTGTATGAATTATGTTAAAGACCTCACTAAATAAGTTTGTTACATAAATATTCTTCAACTTCATATGAATTTTTAAAATTTATTCAGTTCTTATATGTTGATATCACTTTTATGTGTTAAAATGGCATAATATAATCTAGTTATATTATTTATGTGATTTTATGATTCTACATATCTATGAAGGTAAATACATGATTTAATCAAAAAGACTTTACATTTAGTAATGTTACTAGGCATAATTTAATTCTGAACTTCGGTATATATATGGCCTGAATTTAGCTATTATGTGGTCTGAAGATTTTCATAAACCTCTCTTTTTTATATCATACTACAAAGATAGAAGAATGAACAAAAATCAAACGGTCATTCTTTAATTAGAGATGTTCTTATGATATGTTCCAATATCAGATCCTTTCTCTGAAGCTAAGCCTTCTATTACATTTTTATATTATAGAGTGTCAACTATTTTAAATTTTTTGAATATTGAGTATTACATTTTATGACTATACTCTATATGACTAATCGTATGTTATTCATGTACCCCTACAGATTTGATTTTTACAATTTCTTATTTTATTCTTCATAATGAATGATTATGTATATGTTTTTTTTTTGAACTCCAAAAGATTCATATTCATAAATGTCTAAAACAGAGTTGCAGGGGCATCACACATAGCGTTCTTTGCCACAGAGTCAGCTAACATGTTTTGAGCTCTAGGAATAAAAGAAAACGAGATAAACACAAAAAACGAAGATAGGAGCTCGATATCTGAGAGAACTCCGTAGAGCTCCATCGGATAGGATTTCGAGTTGATAGCTCTAATGAGCTCTTGGGAGTCGGATTGGAACCAGACTTTGTAGAGGCGATGCTTTGCCGATAAGATTGCTTCCCTCATAGCAAGTGCTTCTGCCATAAGCGGTGAGGATACATTCCTGGAACACTTGGATAGTGCTTCTGTTTGTTGAGATCAGATAAGTTGTAGATCCATCCAAGGCCTGCAATGGATGATTCGCATGACCAAGCCGCATCCGTGTTGCTACGACTGTAGGCGGAGGAGTAATGTATCCCTCGTGTAGAATTTTTATTTGACAGGGGGATGTTTCTCATGTTGAGCTAGTTGCCATTCTCGGCGCCCGATGTGATAGCAGAGGAGATAGTAGATCCTGCAGAAATGTGTCGGTTCGAAGACGAGCTTGTTCCTCGATGTCCACAGGAACCAGCAAATCCAAGAGGAGAAGTTCCCAACTAAACCGGTAGGAGGAAGGCATACTAACAAGGACGCTTCCTGTATAGCAGCGGCGAGGCTAGAACATGGCGAGACTGGAGTGGTCGATTCAGCGCTAAAGTCCAGACTTGGATGGTGAAGTGGCAGTGAAAGAAAAGGTGCAGTGCTGTCTCTGTATCTCCACAGTGCGGACATGCTATATCCATGAGAGTCCCGGGTTGCAAGGTTTGCGAAGGAGAGGGGCTCCTCTACACAATTTCCACAAGAAGAGTTTCAATTTTTGGTGAAGTATCGACTTTCCAAACACTCTTCTGCCAATCAAGAACTTCCTCATGCGAAGTTTCTACAAATTGGGGTCCCTTTATCTCATGCAACGCCAAATACCCAGATTTTACAGAATAGATACCAGACTTTGTTCCATACCAGCAGTGCGTGTCTTCAGCTCCCATCAAACTAGGGACCAACCGCATATAAGATTAGCCACTTCTGGGAACACTTCCTCAACCTTGTTTCTGATCCAGCGAGGCATCAGTGGATAGAAGGTCTCGCGACAACCAGGTCTTGATCACATTCCGACTAGGTCCAAAAGATCGTAAGGGGATAAGGTGGAGATCTATGACTCTTTCCAAACATTTGTAGTAGCACCGTTTCCATTTACTTTCCTAATCTTGTCACCAGAAGATCTCTGCATAAAAATGCTTCTCCAACCATGGGATGCCGTTTTTGAACATTGGACGGCGGAAGTGTGTGTTTTTGTAGTAGATACCGTTAAAGCGAGCTAGGATGCTGTCGGTCGTGTTAGAATCCTCCATGAAAGCTTTGCTAGTAAAGCAACGTTGAAATCATGGACAACTTCGGATACCAAGGCCCCATCAGATTTTTCTTTTGTGATCTTATCCCAAGCAATCCAGCACAACTTCCTTTTCGTTGGGTCATCATCCCACCAGAATCTTGTGAACACCGACTGGATCTGGTTACATAATCCTAAAGGCAACTCAAATCAAGACATAGAGTAAGTAGGGATGGCGAGAGAACCGATTTTAGCATTGTGAGCTTTCCGTGGAAGACAAGCGTCTAGTAGACCATGCTATCGCTTTCTGCGATTCAATCAACAATCGATGAAAAGTGATCTCTCTTAGCCTACCAAAGAGTTCTGGGAGGCCAAGATATTTACCAACTCCTTCTTTTCAATACCAAGGATTTGTTTGGCCAAGATCTGGTCACCTGTGGTGTTTTGAAGAGGAGGAGATGGAGGATTTTCCACATTAATAAGCTGACCCGAAGCAGTCTCATACTTCGAAGGATGTCCTTAAGGGTCATGGAGCTTTGCTGATCGGCTTTATAAAGAACATAGTATCATCAGCGAAGAAGATGGTTCACTCGAGGGCACTAACTGCCACTTTAATTCGGTCTTCATTACGCTTTCTTGAGCTCGTCTACTTAGACCTGAAGAACTTCTCCACACAAAATGAATAGATATGGAGATAGCGGGTCACCCTGCCTGATGCCTGCTGTGGTATGGCGTTTCCAAAAGCTGAATCGTTGATCTGATACGAGACCGAGTAACGTAGCGCCTGCATTATCCAGTTTGTCCACTTCTCATCGAAGCCCAATCGGGTCAACACCTGTCTGATAAATGGCCACTCCACTCGATCATCGCCTTTCTCATGTCGGTTTTACAGCCATAAAACAGTGTACCTCAGCCTCGGACTTCTTGAGATAATGTAGAATTTCGTGGGTTATCAAGACATTGTCCGTAATGACCCTCCGGAAGAAAAGCAGACTGGTTTTCTGACACTAATCTTCCAAGATTGGTCGAAGGGGATAAAATCTTGGGGATGATCTTGTAGTAGATGCTGCATAAAGCTATCAGGCGAAAATCAGAGGCGAGTTTTGGTCCTTGGATTTTGATTATCAGTCTAACATAGGTGGTGTTGATACTTGGTGGCATAACTCCTGATTCAAAGAAGTGTTGGACTTCAGCGATGATAGCAGGGTTGATAGCTGCCCAATGTGACTGAAAGAAGCTTGCTGAGAACCCATCGGGACCCGGGGCTTTATCTGGGTGTATTGCAAAGAGGGCTTTTGATCTCTGCTGCTGTTGGAATGGAGATCAGTTGTTCATTCATGCTCGGGGTGACACACAGGGTCAGGGCATGAAGAACTGTATCCATGTAGTCGTGTCCGATGCTTTGAGCAGAGAAAGAATTCAGCAATCTCTTGTCAATTTGATCTTCCTCGAATAAAGCTTCTCCTTGGATCATTTCGAGGACAGATAAGGTTTCTACTTTGTCTTCCTTTTGCTACTGCATGGAAGTAGCTAGTATTCTTATCGCTAGAGTTAGCCGAGAATGCGGCTTCTTTGTCTCAAAAGCTTCCTCCTTCGGTATGCTTTCAGTAATTCAGCATTGATCGAAGGATGTACTCCTCCTCTGTTGCTGCTGACATAGCTGTATCCAGGTCGATTTGAGTTTCTCAATGGCCAGGCGGCTATGGTTTGATTTTCTTTGTACCATTTAGCTATAGCGCGTCTACAGACCTGTCCGGTGAGTCCGAGAGGGACAGGTCAGCATTCCAGATAGTATCGATCAAAGATTTGATCTCCTCATTGTCCTTGGCGACAATCATATCGGAAGATTAGCGTCATTTTCTTCCTCGCAGTGTCGAGAATGGTGAGTAGTGGTCGATGAGCAGACCCTTCAAATCGTAGATAGTGACATCTTCCCATTGGGAAAAGTTCATGCCATGAGCTGTTGATAAGAGTGCGGTCCAGACGGCAGTGGACCAAATGCGTGTGGCTGACCTCTCCATGAAAGGAAGTTTCGGTGTGACACATATTAAAGAGGTCATTATCGCGATAAAATCTCCTGAAGTTACAAAACAGTTCGGGTCTGATGGAGCCACCTGACTTCTCACTATTATCAGTAATCTCGTTAAAGTCGCCAGTGGCGATCCAAGGTGTATCTCTTCCTGTGAATAGAGTTGTCAATGACTCGGCGAGCGAAGAGATATTTGGTTCACCATACATAAACGAGGCAGAAAAGCGTTGTTCTTTATATAAAATTATGGTATCAATAACATTAATGGAAGCAGAGATAACATACACTTCTACAGTACTTTTCCAGAGTAGAGCTAAGCCTTCTCCCCCGGGGGAGTGAGGGGATACAAGATACTGTGAGTCATAATCCATAAAGCGTAGTTCATCAGTGACAAAAGAGTCCGGGTTCTTCGTTTCCATGAGGAACAGCAGGTCAGGGTAGATACGGTGACGTATATCCCTTAGTCTTTGGATTGTTGCGGGGTTCCCCAGCCCACAACAATTCCAGCTCAGAATTGCTAAGGAAGAGGAGGAAGCCGGTGGTGAAAATCCACCTTTGGCTCGTCTTGTTGGGCTAGTGGGGTTCTGATCCGAGTCTGGTCTCAGGATGATTGTGCTAGTGGTGTCGAGGGCTGAGACGAATGTCTGCGTCCTGACGAAGCCTGAGCCATGGCCATGTTGTGTTTTTTTGAACTTGTTCCTGCCAGAATTCGGGGGCTCGGGTTCTGCTTCTTCTTATTTGGGGGACGACCTCGTCTTTTAGTCGCATTAGCTGTGGGGGTGTCTGGGAGAATGATCACATGAGAGAGGCTGAGATGGTTCGTTGATTGGTCCTTGAGGGTTGGATCGCTATGGTGGACTGGCTGAGTAACGCTGCTGCAGATTGTTCTCTGTTCTGTTGCGCTTGGACCGCAGAAGCAATGATATTAGCTGCTGTCTCAGCCATTAAACCATGGATCTCTCCATCAAGGACACGCTGTCTTCTTGCCTCTCTTTATTTTGGGTTCGCGACATCAACATATTGGTAAGTTACAGCAAGCTCCTCCATAACTTCCTCCGTTGAGGGATGGTCACTTGCCCCTTGACTTCTAGGGGTATCTCTTTTTCAGGAGGGGTGAGGCTCAGGAGTTTCCTGGTTCCTGGTAACTTGGAGATCAGCATTGAGATTGTTGGTCTCATCTTCAGTCTCCATTCCTCTCTCCTCGGGAGGTAACGCAGGAAGATCTCGGCGCTTTCCATAAGCCTAGTTTCTGTTCCTTGCCCGCTAGCGATGCGGTGGAGTTAGCGTCAGAGTAGCGCTCTTTACTGCTGACTTCTATCGTTCCTTGTCTTGGGGAGGGCTTGGGGTCCTTCGCCGGGCAGACAGTTGAGTTTTCCTTCATCGATCTTGAGTTTTCATGAGGAAGCGGTAGTGATCTTTACTAGTGAAGCCTGGGCAATCTTATTCTTTGGACCTTGTACAAGTGGGTAGGCAGAAGAGACCCTCTCACCGAATGGCTTTCGTGTCTGTCAAGCTGATGAAACGCTCTTGGTGGAGAGATCTTATGAGTTGTAGTTGTCTGTTGTGAACCTCGTTAGGTACTGTCCTTGTGGGGTTGAGAGAGCACTTCTCTGCTGGGGTTCCAGGATAGGAGTGGGAGCATTGAATTGTCTATCGGGACATTAGGCGGAGGTGCGTTAGGCGGTTGCAAATAGAACAGTGGTTTCCAAGCCTTTCATATTCCATTGAAATAAGGCTCTCTTCACCAGAGTCAAATTCCATGACAAACTCCTTTGCTGAGGTTTGAGACCATCAATTGTCACTCTCACGTCGGAGGATCTTGTAACAGCATAGTCCTCAAGCTCACCAAATTCCATTCCTAGGTTTCGGACTACTTTCTCATGCCAGTAATGGAGGGGGATTCCTTTCAGAGTTATCCAAAAGGGTATCTGAGGCGGAAGGTAGAAGAGATAATCGGCTCCACCTCTGGATAAGTAGCATCCACCTTCCAGACTGGTAGGAATTAGATCCTGGACAGCGTGTAGTCTGCTTCATTTTCAAAGCGAAATTAGAAGCAACCATTGCCTAGGTCAGAACCTGT
>JAEACV010000174.1:0-44418 GCA_016432835.1 Brassica nigra
CCAAAGCATCATTAGTTTATTCTTTTCTTTGTTTATGAGTTTATTTGTTTATCATTCTTTATTCTCAGGCAACTTGCCTATTTAAACTTGTAACATGTCACAGAATTAGTTAAGGAAAGGATTCTCCTTCACTTATCTCTCTCTCTCTCGCCATTTATCTCTCATTCTTCCTGTTCTTTCTGTTCTTCATATCTTTCACCACCAGGCTGGATCTTCTCATACCTTGTGTGTAGAACCCGGTTGAATTAAAGCGCCCAGCCTGTTTGGGTGTTGAGCTCCTGGTTCAAAGAGACACACAAGGAAGAATGGTGGTGTAAGGCATTGGCGAAGACCAAGGATGGATCAGTTGGCTTAAGCGGTGTTGGTACTGTTGTGCTCTGGTTCCAGCTTCAGTATTGCTCACTTCAAGCTTGGTCCTTCACTTATACTCTCGGATCAAGCTTGAGGGTGTGGAGCATTCACTGAAGGTTCAAGTCGTCTATTTCTCACCAGATTCACTCGTCATGGCTGGAGTTTCTGAGTGGTGGAGTTCACTCTTGCAATACTTATTACTAACGGATCAAAGAAGCCATCTAGAACCCATTGCAACCATGTGATTGAGCGTGTGATTGAGCTTCCATGATCTGGACTGTGTCTTACCTGATGCCAAGAGGGTGGAAAGAGTACACTTTCGAGAAAGACCACCACTCGAAGCCAGAGGGCAGTGGTTTGAGCATTGGTGATCATTGGCTCTCATCTTCCAAGCTTGACCATATACTCATTCTCAGGTCAAGCTTGAGGAGATGATAAATGAGAAGCCAATGTCCATTCATAAAACCATTGCAAGGATTCAAGAAGACTCCAACCAGCATGGGATGCTTGGCTTGCCCAACATGAGGCTGTCCATCTAGTGTGCCTTAAAGAAGTGCTAAAAGGCTGATCGGAAGGTTGTAAAGTCCCACCAAGTTGGAGACTCAAGAAGACAATGCAGTGGCTGCTGTGAAAAGGAATGGGTGAGAGATTCAAGTCCACAAGCCAAGAAGGCAGACCTCCTCACCAACATTCCACAAATATGCAAGGGGAGTAACCAGTTCAATCTTTGAGTTTAAGTTTGAATGGTTTATGCCTTGAAATTGATGCAAGTATTTATGCATTGTTTGAATCAGGTACTTGGAGCTCATAATGGAAGTCTGGTCGTGGATCAAACCCTTCGATGATGGCAGGAGGTCAGAAGAAAGGGGAGACAAAGAACCACCACATGGAGAGTTCAATGCAGCACTGAAGTGTGAAGCAAGGAAGGCATGTGTGCCTGACTTGCCATTGAAATGAGCCATGATCCAGAGTCTAAGGACTCCACCTTGAGTCATCTGAGTTCCTTAGACTCACTGTAGCCAATCCTAGGCATTGTTGAACTCCTCTTTTTCCCTAAGTGTTGGTTTTATCCCATGAGGTTTTCCACCTTAGGTTTTAATAAAGGGAGCTTCTTCAATGTTCCAAGCTTGCAAGGATCTCCTATGGTCAAGCTTGAGGGGAATGTTGGAATGAAGATAAATAAAGCTGGAGCTGATGAGAGATCAAAGCAAACCAAGAACAAAAACAAATGAAGCATCAGAACAGGCAGATTTGAATCTGTTTGTACAGTCTTAGAGTGCAAGTAACCTAGAGTGTCTTGAAGTCAAGGCAAGTGGGAAATATTGAAATAAATATATGAATGACCAGAAGAAGAAGCTGGTTGATGATCCAAGGATAAGTTCATCAAGAGAAGCCAATTTGGTTCTGTTTTGTACAGACTACCACTTGACCTAACCTGACTTGCAAGGCAAAGAATGAGTTGTGGAGAACTTATAGACGTTGGGAACATCTGAGAAGTCAAGTAAACATGTTTGAATTTAAATAAGAGAGGCTGGTTTGAATTTGAAAAGAAGAAGTCACATGGGTTGCTTAGGGCAGCTAGACCTGTCACTTTCACTCAACCAGACTGTGCAAACCTCTCTCTGTCTCTTTCTCTACCTCTGGTCGTGCCTATCCTTGTCCATATCCTCCTGGCCTCTTCCATTTCCCCATTATATTAGTTGTTTAGTCATTCCCTTGTTTTGTTTATTGTAAGTGATTGCCTATATAAAGGCTTCACCTCCTCTTGTAACAATCATCCAGTATCAATACAAGTTCTCTCATCTAAATTCGTGGCTCTCTCTCTCTATGTTGTTAAACAATATTCACAATGTAGGAGTTAAGCATTATGGTTTAGAGGCTGCCTTATCTCTTTCTCTCTTAAGGCAGCCTAATACTTGTAAAACTTACTCTAAACTCTTCTTTATCTACTGTCTTAAACTCTAGCTTACTGATTCTAAATCCTCTTCATCAAGTACACAAACTCAAAGTGTTGTGTTACTACAGAAGGATAGATTCAAACTAGAGATTCTCAGATTTCTATAACCATTTACTCTCTAGGATCTTGGTTATAGTATAGGCTGTGAGAGAGGATTCAACCACTAGTTGGTTGTCTCTTCCATGTAAGGGTGAGTTCCTGTTGTATGGTTGAAGGGATTCAGTTACAAGTTAACTGAATACTCTCTTGACATGAGACAAACACTCATGAATTCCAACATGGTATCAGAGCTTGGTTGCTCTTCTTTGGGATTAAACTCACCCATTTTTCTCTGTTTTGAATAAATATTTTCTCTCCCACTCTGATATAGTGTTAGCTTGGTCAGTACTTGTTAGTATCTTGAATCAAGCTTGAGGAAGGAAATATTTTGAAAATGTTCACCATTATGCTTTATCCATTGGATAATAGCTTGTTCTTTATGGAGCATCTCTTTGACCAGTGGACAGACTGTTTTGATCCATTGGTTTCTTTGTTGTTTGAGCCATAGAAAACACTTGTTTATGTGTTATTCTGATGGTACTCTTGTTGCAAGCCCTGGAAAACATCAGTCCATGAGTTATTCCAGTGGCACTTGTCTAAGATCAGTGAGCAAATTAATTGTTCAATGGTCCATTGTGTTTCAGCTACTAAAGCACCAAACTCTTGATGAGTATTTGATGCTCCTGGCTGTTTATGTTTCATAAAACTCAGAAAACAGAGCAAAACTCTGTCCATTAGAACTCTTGAGCAAATTCTCATTCTCTATTCTCTCATTCTCTGATTCTCAGGTTACTTATTCTCCAGCATTCTCCTTTTCTCTGCTACTAAAACTCTGGTTACATCATTCTATATTCTCTATTTATTCTCTGGTTACTTTTACTCTGGTTACTTAATTCTCTATTCTCACAATCTCTTGTTTAAAATCTGCTGGGTTGTCAAAATGTCTTGAAGTTAAGCTGTCTTGAAAGAATTGTCTTGCTGACCTTAGGAAAATTAATGTCTTGTTGCCTGAATGCTTAGTCTTGATGATTAGGATTGAGAGTGTTGCTAGGATAGAATCTGAAGATATCTGTCCATTGCTTGTTTAAAATGTGTTTTAAAGATCAGACTTGGTGAAAACCAATGTTCTGGTCTCTTGTTGTCTACTGATGCTTGTCTTAGTGTTGGTTTGACAGATTTCCCATGTTGATCAGAGCCTGCACAAGATGCATATTCCTGACCATGGAGAAATAGTTGTAGTAGACCAGGTGGCTTAAGCTCATATCAAGCTTGTCTCCTCCCTATACTCAGGTCAAGCTTGAGGGGGGGCTGAAAATGAGCTTCCATGGCTTCCATTGCAAGAAGAATTCAACAAGGACAGCAACAACTTGGTGTTAGAACAGATGGCCACCAGAGACTACTTGACAAGATCAGGTGGAGAGTCAAACTGAGTGGAAAGCTATGAATCAGCCCAAGGCATGGAGTTAGAACAGTTACCTTCTGGTTGGGAAGCTATGGATCAGCTTAAAGGAAGAACAGTTACCTTCAGTGGGAAGCTATGAATCAGCCCATAGCATATGTGCTTGTACCTGGTTGATGAAGCTTCAGTTAAGAGGCTGTTGTCTCAAGGCATGGTGATCATCATTGGCTCTCATCTTCCAAGCTTGACCATACTCTTATTCTCAGGTCGAGCTTGAGGAGGTGTTAAATATGAAAGCCAATGTCCATTCTTCAGAAACTTATGCAAGGGAGTACCTAAATCTATACTTATGATTGAATAGAGTGCGCCCTTGAGAATTGATGAATGTGTTTGTGCATTGTTTGAATCAGGTACCTATTGAGCTTACATGAACAAGGCAGGCTTGGACTTAACCCATGATGAAGGCGAAGCCAAAAGAAGGGGCTACAAGCTCTGACCACAGAAGAAGCTCAAAGGTGTGATGAGTGTGAAGCAAGGAAGGCATTGGTGCTGCTTGCTATTGAAAGAGCCATGATCCAGAGTCTGGAGTCCTTCAAATCATCTTAAACTCCTTAGACTCACTGGCCAATCCAGGCTGAGGGTAGTTGCACTCTTTCCCCTAAGTGATGGTTTTATCCCATGAGGTTTTCCACACTTAGGTTTTAATGAGAGCAAGTGCTCTCAGTTCAAGCTTGTCCAAGGATCTCTATGGTCAAGCTTGAGGGGAGTATTGAAATAAATATAGAATGACCAGAAGAAGAAGCTGGTTGATGATCAAGGATAAGTTCATCAAGAGAAGCCAATTTGGTTTTTTTGACATGACACTACCACTGACCTAACCTGACTTGCAAGGCAAAGAATGAGTTGTGGAGGACATAGACGTTGGGAACATCTGAAGTCAAGTAAACATGTTTGAATTTAAATAAGAGAGGCTGGTTTGAATTTGAAAGAAGAAGTCACATGGGTTGCTTGGGAAGCAGCTAGACTGTCACTTTCACTCAACCAGGCTGTGCAAACCTCTCTCTGTCTCTTTCTCTACCTCTGGTCGTGCCTATCCTTGTCCATATCCTCCTGGCCTCTTCCATTTCCCCATTATATTAGTTGTTTAGTCATTCCCTTGTTTAATCATTGTTTATTGTAAGTGATTGCCTATATAAAGGCTTCACCTCCTCTTGTAACAATCATCCAGTATCAATACAAGTTCTCTCAGTAAATTCGTGGCTCTCTCTCTTGTTTTTGTCTAAACAATATTCACAATGTAGGGAGTTAAGCATTATGGTTTAGAGGCCCTTATCTCTTTCTCTTAAGGCAGCCTAATACTTGTAAAACTTACTCTAAACTCTTCTTTATCTACTGTCTTAAACTCTAGCTTACTGATTAAATCCTCTTCATCAAGTACACAAACTCAAAGTGTTGTGTTACTGAAGGATAGATTCAAACTAGAGATTCTCAATTTCTATAACCAGTTTACTCTCTAGGATCTTGGTTATAGTATAGGCTGTGAGAGGATACAACCACTAGTTGGTTGTCTCTTCCATTAATGGTGAGTTCCTGTTGTATGGTTGAAGGGATTCAGTTACAAGTTAACTGAATACTCTTGACATGAGACAAACACTCATGAATTCCAACAGAATCCAGCTGAGTCTTGATTTGAAGTTTAAGGGTATCAGACGTTGGAGGATTTAGGCAAGTTTGGAATTAAATAGAGTAAAAGTCACATGTGCATGGGATGAGCCTCTGTCACTTTCCTTGACCAGACTGTGCCCATCTCTCCCTCCTGTCCTCTCACTCCCTCTGGTCGAGATTCACCTTGGCTGCATCCTCCTGCTCCATTAGAAACCTGATAATATTAGTTAGTGATTTGTACTTTATGATTTGTTTAATACCTTGCAAGTTGTAATCTGGCTATAAAGCCACCATTGTACACAATTTGTAACCTCAGAAGAGGAGTTCTCTTTCTTCATTTTCTCTGGTTCCAAACTCTCTCAGATCTCTCTATTCTCTTGTTACTCACAAATTACTCTCTTGGATACTCCTTTGACTCTCATACTCTCTTACTCTCAATTGCCTCTTTGTTCTCTCTTAGTCTCTCTCCATCTCTTACACTTTCGCCCATACTCTGTTTCTATTACTCTCTCATCATATTGACTCTTTTCTCACAACTGAATGACCACCATTTTGAGTTTTCACCATTTCCATCAGAACAAGTCAGAACAGTTCAGAACAGCAAGAACACTCAAGAACAGAGAAAGCAGAGGGAAAAGAGAATTTTGAAGAAAAATCAAGAGTAATCTGTGGTTGAAGGAAAGAGTAAAGAATTAGGTCTCAAGAGCTTGGTGCTCTGATACCATGTGAAAGATTATGAGATTTAGTGGGTTGGACGGATGAAAGAACATTGCAAGAGAGAGAGAGAGTTACTTGAGATTGAGAGAGAGATAGATGGGAAATGTTTACTTGATATTTTTGGTGTGCATACAACATTAATAAATAGGCCAGAAAGAGCAAGCAGGACAAGAAGAATTATATTAAACTTGGTCCTCCTTGTGTGCTGATCGAGAAAGGGACAGGTCCTGGCTGGTGAGAGACAGTCCCCAGCGGTTGGGAACACATGTGACTTATAATTTATTTTAATGACAACTTGCCTCCCTTCCTTGTCTCACATTACAGCGGTCACCTCTCATTGCAAGCTAACATATCTTCTTCCTGCCTTGTAGAGTAGTCTAGGTGGGATTGGTTGCTTCTTCTCCAAGGCTATGGGACAGACTTGCTCACAAGAATCTGTTCAAACCTAAGTGATTCTGAACCATCGGGATGACTCTTTCTGTGAGAAAAGAGTCAATATGATGTGAGAAGAGTAATAGAAACAGAGTATGGGTGAGTGTAGAGATGGAAGAGTAAAAGACTAAGAGAGAGAATCAAAGAGTAAGCAATTGAAAGAGTAAGAGGTATGAGTTTCAGTGAGTATCCAAAGTAATTTCGTGAGTAACAGAGAATAGAGAGATTGAGAGTCTGAGAGAGTTTGGAACCAGAGAAAATGAAGAAGAGAACTCCTCTTTGCTTGAGGTTACAAATTGTGTTACAATGGTGGCTTTATAGCCAGATTACAACTTACAAGGTATTAAACAAATCATAAGTACAAATCTACTAAACTAATATTATTGTGGAGTTTAATGGAGCCGGAGGATGCAGCCAAGGTGAATCTCGACAGAGGGTGAAAGAGTAGCAGAGGAGGAGATGGGCACAGTCTTGCTTGAAGGTTACAAATTGTGTGTACAATGGTGGCTTTATAGCCAGATTACAACTTCTGAGGTATTAAACAAATCATAAAGTACAAATCTACTAAACTAATATTATTGTGGGAGTTTACAATGGAACCAGGAGGATGCAGCCAAGGTGAATCTCGACCAGAGGGAGAGAGTGACAGGAGGGAGAGATGAGCCTGTCTGGTTGAGTGAAAGTGGCAGTGAGCTCATCCTCTCTTGTATGCACATGTGACTTTTATATTTAATTCCAAACTTGCCAAACTCTCTCCAACGGTCTGATACCCTTTTTTTAAACTTCAAATCTGCTTCAGAAGACTCAGCTGGACGAGTTCCACTTGCCTTGACTTCAAGACACTCTAGGTTACTTGCACTCTAAGGCTGTACAAACAGATTCAAATCTGCCATTCGGATGCTTCATTTGCTTGCTCTGGGTTTGCTTGATCTCTCATCAGCTCCAGCTTTATTTATCTTCATTCCAACTCCTCAGAAGCTTGACTGAGGAGATCCTTGGACAAACTTGGAACATGAAAAGCTCCCTCATTAAAACCTAAGTGTGGAAACCTCATGGGATAAAACCAACACTTAGGGAAAAAGTAGAGTTCAACAATGCCAGGGATTGGCCAGTGAGTCTAAGGAACTCAAATGACTCATGGTGGAGTCCTTAGACTCTGGATCATGGCCACTTCAATGGCAAGTCAGGCACCAATGCCTCCTTGCTTCACACTCAAAGCTGCTTGGAACTCTCCATGTGACTGTTCTTTGTCTCCCCTTTTCTTCTGACCTCCTGCCATCATCAAGGTTTGATCCACGACCAGACTCTCCATTATGAGCTCAGTACCTGATTCAACAATGCATAAATACTTGCATCAATTCTCAGGCATAAACCATTCAAACTTAAACTCAAAGATTGAACTGGTTACTCCTTGCATATTTGTGGAATGTTGGTGAGGAGTGTCTGCCTTCTTGGCTTGTGGACTTGAATCTCTCCTCCATTCCTTTTCACAGCAGCCACTGCATTGTCTTCTTGAGTCTCAACTTGGTGGGGGGACTTTACAACCTTCGATCAGCCTCTTTAGCACCTTCTCTTAAGGCACACTAGATGGACAGCCTTGTTGCTAAGAAGTATCCCATGCTGGTTGGAGTCTTCTATTGAAATGAAGACATGAGAGAGAAGAGAAAGAGCAGGCATCGGATGAATTGAGATATGATCAGTACAGACTTGGAACACAAGTCAGTCCGTACAAGACTTGCCTACCAAGGAAGCAACTCGACCAGAGCTGAGTTTAGGAGGCAAGGAACTATTTAAATAGTCAATGGAGTGTTCTGGAGTGCTTAGGACCGTTGGAGTTCAGGAAAGGTTGAGCAGTTGGCATTAAATATAGTAAAGATCACATGTTCTTTTAAGCAGGTTCTTTGTTTGAGTCCTGTCCCCTTTCAAGCCTTGGGCAGCCTCATTCTTTATTCTTATTCTTGTTGTCTTATCTCCTTTGCTGTGCCTATTTATATTGTAATTGTAGCACATATCATCGGAAATAAAAATCCTTCTCTTTACTCTTTGCAAACTCTCTCTCTCCTCCCTCTCTTGTTCCGCAGTTCCTCATCCCTTATACTCTGTTCTTACTCTGTTTTACTCTTGTTCTTCATTTTCTTTCCTTGGTATCAGAGCTTTAAGCTCTTGAGAACCTCAATCACTTCGCAAACACTCTTTACTTACCTTTCTCTTCAGATTCATCTTGTTATTTTAAAAAATTCTCTCCAGAATTCTTTTTATCCAGTGGATAATAAAACTTCTGTTCTTGAGTGTTCTTGGTTTTCATTCTCTGTTCTTGGTTGTTACTTACTGTTTCTGTCCTATTTCATTTTCTTGAGAGGTTATCTTGATTCTAGACATAGTTCTCTCAATTCGAGCTTAACTCTCTCTCAAATCCAGCCAGAAAAATTTAAATTCTTCTTGGCACCTACTTGTAAGAGATGGAGCACCACAGAGCAGTTCTCATCCCATGTACACTCAAGGGACCAGGAGCATCACTTGGTGCAGGATGACCAGAGCAGCCCTTGGAGGAAGAGGAGTCTTTGGGAGCATGTTACTTGAGTTCAGCTCCAAACAGATCACCCAAAGGAGATGGCAAGGAGATTGTGATGATAGATGAAGGCAAATGGGTTCAGGAAGATCTCATGGTGCTGCTGTCTACATCTTGCATAGCTCTCTTGATGGTCCACTTATGGACACTTACTCACACTGTACAACTCAAAACAGTTTGTGGGATACTCTACCAAAGTGTATGGTAACACTTCAAACCTTACCAGAATCTGAAGTGAAGAGAGCCATCAACACTTTGGCAAAGAAGAAGGAGACTTCACCAAAACACCTTGGGAAGTATAGTCAGCTATGGTCTGAGCTGGAGATGCTAAGGCCAAGCTCCATGACCCTGAGACAATTGAAATTGGCGTGAGCAAGACAAGATCTTTGGTGCTCTTCCTTTCGATGACTTGATGATGTGGTCGATTACATTTTAAGAGAAAGGAGCTTCAAGCTATGATGAGTATGTGCTCAGCTACAAAAGGAGATAGGCTCAGATGGACTCTTTGGAGGTGGAAAGTATTGAAATAAATAAAGGAATGACCAGAAGGAAAAGCTGGTTGATGATCCAGGATATAAGTTCATAAAGAGAAGCCAATTTGGTTCTGTTTTGTACAGACTTGCTCCACAAGCTACCCTTGACCTAACCTGACTTGCAAGGCAAGGGATGAGTTGTGGAGGACCTTATGGACGTGGGAACCTCTGTGAAGTAAAGGAAAATGTTTGAATTTAAATAAGAGAGTCTTGTTTGAATTTGAAAGAAGAAGTCACATGGGTTTGCTTTGGAGAAGCAGGCTGGACCTGTCCCTTTCACTCAAGCAGGCTGTGCCAACATCTCTCCTGTCTCTCTCTGCTTCTGGTCGTGCCTCCTTGTCCATATCCTCCTGGAGTCTTCCATTTCCCATTATATTAGTTGTTTAGTGTTCCTGATTTAATCTTTGTTTATTGTAAGTGATTGCCTATTTAAAGGCTTCACCACCTCTTAACAATTATCCAGTATCAATACAAGTTCTTTCAGTCTAATTTCGTGGCTCTCTCTCACTTGCTTGTGCAAACAATATTCACAATGTAAGGAGTTTAGAGTTATGGTTTAGAGGCTGCTTAACTCTCTTCCCCTAAGGCAGCTTTAATATAAAAACTCAATCTAAATCTTCTTTATCTTCTCTTAAGCTCTAGCTTACTGATTCTGAATCCTCTTCATCTTAAGTACACAAACTCAAAGTGTTGTGTTACTACAGGATAGATTCAAACTGAGATTCTCAGCTTCATAACCAGTTCTCTCTCAGGATCTTGGTTTGTAGTATAAACATGTGGGAGGTTAACCACCAGTTGGTTGTCTCTTCCTTTTATGGTGAGTTACTGTTGTATGGTTGAGGAGTTCAGTTACAAGTTAACTGAATACTCTCTTGACATGAGACAAACACTCATGAATTCCACAGAAAGGGAGACTTATCTAACATAAGGTTGAGAGGTGGAAGTGTGAGATTAAGAGATTTAAAGAGTTATTATTGGAAACCGAGCAAGAACAAGAGAGAGAGAGATAAGAGAATTCATGAGAGAGAAGCAACTAAAGAGCTCGTTGATTGCTTGCCAAAGAGTAGCTCATACAACAATATTTAAAGAGCAAATCAGGACACAAGGAGACAAGGAAAAGAATAAACAAAGAGAAGGAAGAGCTGCGGTGGAGCTTGAAAGGGACAGCACGCAAGCGTCTCTCTTCAGCCTACCAGCATGTGACCAAGTGGTCCACACCACTCCAACGTTCCTCTTCAGCCTTGCCGACATCCAGCCATTATTTAATCACCTTGGACTTCTTCACTTTGATTACATAAGGCACATTAGTTGCACATGGTTCCTTGGTTCCCAAGTCTGTGCGGATTGCCTTGATTCCCAAGGTAGATTCAAATCATCTTTGCTGGCGCCAATGCTCTTCCTTTGATCTCTTGGTCTTTCATTGCTTCATCTCAACCTCCCCTCAAGCTTGACTATGTGGAACAAGTCAACTTGGAAATCATGAAGCATTCCCTCATTAAAAACTTAGCTAGGTAAAACCTCATGGGACAAAACCCAAGCTGGGAAAAGAGTAGAACACTTCATGAAGGGAAGAATCAGTGAGATGAGAGGTCCACGAGTCCTAACTTAGGGTGTATGAACTTCATGACCTTGATCTAGCAGCTTTGGTGAAAATGTCAGCCAATTGATCTTCACTCCTTGTATAACATGGAAGTATGATCCTTTGCTCCACTGCCTGCCTGACCTTGTGGCAGTCCACCTCAAATGTTTAGTCCTCTCATGGAAGACACTGTTGGATGCTATGTGTATGGCTGCGATTATCACAGTGCATGGTGATAGGAGATGATGTCTCTATGCCCAAGTCATGAAGTAGATTTCTGATCCAGATTAGCTCACTGGTCAGCTTCCTCATGGCTCTATATTCAGCCTGCACTTGAACATGATACTATCTTTTGCTTCTTGCTCTTCCAAGTAACAGATTGCCTCCATGAAGGTGCAGTAGCCTGTGGTTGATCTTCTGTCCACTTTATCTCCTGCCCAATCAGCATCACAATACCCAACTATCTCTGTGCTTCTATTGCATCCCATCCATATTCCCTGTCCTGGCCTCTCTAGGTACCTTAAATCCTTTCAACCATGCTCCATGGTGCATCTTGGGAGCTTGCATGTTGGCTAACTTGGTTGACTGCAAAGCATATATCAGGCCTTGTGATAGTGAGATATATCAGCTTTCCCACCATCCTCCTATAGTGCTTTACATCTCCATATGTCTTGTCTTCATCTCCCCTCCATCACTTTATACCCATCTTCAAGTGGTGTTTTAGCTGTTACCACCAAGGTCACCAGCCTTTTAACACGTCAAGGGTGTATTTCCTTTGGGACAGGAACAGTCCTTCCTTGGATCTACACATCTCAATCCCTAGGAAATACTTGAGCTCTCCCAAGTCCTTGATGTCAAATGTTGCCTTAAGGAAAGCTTTGGTTGAGTTGATTCTCTTTATCACTGCCTGTGATGATGATATCATCCACATAGATGAGAATGACAATGATCCCTTGCTGGCTGGTTAAGGTAAAAGGGTGTGATCAGCTTCTGATTTCACAAAGCCTCTTCCATTCAGTGTTGAGCTTAGTTTGTGGTACCAGCTCTTGGGGATTGTTTCAGACCATATATTGCTTTCCTCAGCCTCAGCACATTACCAGGCTTGACCATTTCCATACCAGGTGGGGGAGCATGTATACTTCATCTTCTAGTTCACCTTGTAAGAATGCATTCTTGACATCCATTTGCCAAAGATCCCATTCAAATTCACAGCCAGAGAAAGCAGGATCCTTATGGTGTGTAGCTTTGCTACTGGTGCAAAAGTTTCAAGATAGTCTTCACCATACACTTGAGTGTAGCCTCTTGCTACCAGCCTGGTTTTCTTCCTCTCAGGTTTCCCATTGGCTAAGTACTTTATGTGAATATCAGCATGCTGGTCACTGCCTTCTTGCCTTTGGGAAGTTCAGCAAACCAGGTTCCATTCTTCTCCATAGCACCCATCTCTTCTCACTGATTCTCTCCATTCTTTTATTGCCATAGCCTCATCATATGACTTTGGTATGTACTCCTGATCAATTCTCCAATGAACGCTTGATGTTCTTGAGGATACTGAGCCAAGGAGCACACTGCTTGTATAGGATGAGCTATACCTCTGCATTGTAGTACACCCTTGTGTTCATCCAGTTAGAAGGAGGATACGGTTCTAGTACTTCTCCTTAGCTGAACTTGGGTAGGTTCTGATTCTGTTGGCTCCTCATCATTTATGGATTGTTCATCATCATCCTGCTCCACTGCTGAACCTTCTTGCTGCTCCTCTTGATCATGAGACACTGAACTTGGACCCTCTTGGTGTTGCTGCTGTTCAGTTTGATTCCCCTCAGAACAAGAGGAGAAGCTGGAGCCGCCTCATCATCAGCATCTGGTGAGTGATGGTCTTGGCCTGTGGGTGGTGTAGGTGCGCTCCTCTCTACTGGTATGCTTATACCAATACTTTCCATGATTCTCCTCAAGTTTGCCCTTATCTGAAGCTGATTGAGACAAGTTCTTGACTTCCTCCCAACTCTTCTCATCATGATAGCCTTTATACTCAGCAAACTTCACATCTCTAGAGATAAGAACCCTCCTGGTTTCTGGTGAATAGCACTTATACCCCTTCTGGTTTGGTGAATAACCAATGAACATTGCTCTAGTACTCCTTGGTTCTAGCTTGTTTCTTTGTTGTCCTGGAATCAAGACAAAACACAACAACCAAATACCCTAGGTGATCAATGGAGGGTTTTGTTTGTTCAATACCTCATGTGGAGACTGGTCTTGTAGGATTTTGGTGGGGATTTTATTGATCAGATAACAAGCTGTCATGACAGCATCTCCCAAAACCTCTTTGGCACATTGGTGTGGAACATCATGCTTCTTGCAACCTCCATAAGGTGGCGATTCTTCCTCTCAGCTACACCATTTTGCTGAGGTGTGTATGGGCAGCTGGTTTGGTGAATCACTCCATGTTTGGCCAGATGTTGTTTGAAAGAATGGCTGTATATTCCCCTCCATTATCTGATAAAATTTTGATCTTGGCATTGTAATGGTTAGTTACATGATTCTGGAAGTTTATAAAGCTTCTAACACCTATCTTTAGATTGCAGCAATGTGATCCAGGTATACTTTGATTTTTCATCAATAAAAGTCACAAAATACTTATGCTGTTCTCTAGAGGCACAAGGGCTGTCCATCAGAATGAATCAAATCAAAGCAGTTCTCATAAATAGTACTTGATCTTGTAAAAACAGATTTGCAATGCTTTCCTAGGATACAAGCTTCACAATCAGACTTAAACAAGATACTAGGCAACATGATGTTCAAAGCTCTAGAATGGGGTGTCCCAATCTAGCATGCCATAATACATCCTTAGAAATCAGAAATAGAATTTAAAGCAACAGATAAATCAGTAGCAAGCTTAGTGTCCTTGAGCAAGTATAAGTCGCCCTTTGTCACACCTTTGCCCAGCAACCTACTAGTCTCAGTATCCTGAAAATAAACCTCATTAGGAGTGAAAATAACATTGCAATTCAAGTCATTGGTGGCTCTTTTAACAGATAGAAATTAGAGGTGAATGTAGGCATATAAAAGGCTTTAGAATCCTTGTTAAATAGTTTAAGATCTCCTACTCCTTTAGGAACCTTTGCACCATTAGCTACCATTACATGACCCACTGCTGGAGCAATGTTACTAATCAGTTCTAAGTCACTAATCATATGATGACTAGCACCAGAATCAATCCAAGCGGTTTAGACAGTTTGAGCATTGAAGCATTCAAGATATACCATCAATGCATGCATTTAGAGAGATACCAAGGGTGTTACCAGAGTTCTCCTTGAGGGCTTTGATCAGTGCATCAATCTCAGACCTCTTGATGAAATCTCCATCGCAGAACTCATAGCTGTAGCTGCTTGCTGCTGCGACCTTCTCTTCAGTGTGTGTGGAACTGGATGGCTCCATTTCACCAGAGAGTGAGCTCTTGCATCATTGTGAGGAGTCCTGAACTTCTGAGGCTTGAGATGGGGATGCAGGATCCAGCATTTGTCTCTTCCATGACCCTTCTTCTTGCAATGATCACAAACCCACACTTTCTTGTCTTCTGCTTTGTAAGACCCCTTGTTTGCAACACCTTCAGCTTGGTTTCCAAGGACAAGCTCCTTTTTCCTCCAAATAGATCCACTGACCCTTGCTCTCTTTGAATCTGGGCGCACACTTCTTCAAGAGTGGGTAACTTCTCAGCTCTGAGTATGTGCAATCAGATCATTGTAGCTTGGATGCAGTGTGAGGAGTAAGGCAAAGACCTTGTCTTGCTCTCTTCTTGCGTTTAGAACACTTGCATCAGGTAGCTGGCCTTAACATCTCTAGCTCTGCCCATGGGCTAAACTTCCCAAAATGTTTGGTAAAGTCGAGTCCTCTTGCTGGAGAGTTAATGGCTTCTTCCTTCAAATACTCTACTAAGGTTAGAAATGTTACCATAAACCTTTTGTAGAGTATCCCATAATTCCTGGAAGTTTCTCAGTAGGAGTAAGCTTCCAGATTGGTGTATCAAGGCTTCCTTGAATGATAGTCAACACCATGAGATCCTCGATCCCATTTGCCATCATCAGCCGCCACCACTTCTTTACCATCCTCTCTAGGCTGGTTTGTTTAGAGGACTTGCCTTCAGCTACATGAGACCAAAGACCTCTTCCTCTAAGGCTGTCTTAACTAGCCTTGACCACAGTAGATAGTTGACTCCATTAAGAGCAACTGGAACCTTCACCTTCACCTTCCCATTGTCCATATCCATCTGGAGTTCAAATCAGTGAGAAAGAGAAAAAATTGTTGGTGAGAATAAAAGAAACAGAGTGGAAATGAGTAGATTGCGGAAGAATGAGTTTAGAATAGTGAGATTTAGGTCTCAAGAGCTGGAGTCCTCTGATACCATGTGAGATTAAGAGATTTAAAGAGTTATTTGCTGGAAACCGGCAAGAACAAGAGAGAGAGATAAGAGAATTCATGAGAGAGAAAGCAACTAAAGAGCTCGTTGATTGCTTGCCAAAAGAGTAGCTCATACAACAATATTTAAAGAGCAAATCAGGACACAAGGAGACAAGGAAAAGAATAAACAAAGAGAAGGAAAGCTGAGTGGAGCTTGAAAGGGACAGACGCAAGCGTCTCTCTTCAGCCTGCACCAGCATGTGACCAAGTGGTCCACACCACTCCAACGTTCCTCTTCAGCCTTGCCGACATCCAGCCATTATTTAATCACCTTGGACTTCTTCAACTTTGATTACATAAGGCACATTAGTTGCACATCAGTTCCTTGGTTCCCAAGTGCAATGGATGCCTTGATTCCCAAGGTAGATTCAAATCATCTTTGCTGGCCAATCTCTTCTTTGATCTCTCTTGGTCTTTCATTGCTTCATCTCAACAGTGCTTCAGCTAACAAGGCTCACTTCAAGCCAAGAGGAGGAGGAGACAAGTCAGTGACTTGTGAGCATTGCAAGTACAAAACCACTCCAAAACCAACTGCTGGATTCGCATCCCTCTCAGGCCAGCCTCAGAAATAAATACAGCCAGACCAGAGTCCATGAAGCAAGAGCTCAGGAGCATCCAGCACCCAGCTATATCATGAAATGATGTAGAGCCTTGACCTCCAATCCACACTGGTGGCTCCACCTCCACTTTGTCTGACCATCTAGGGAGGATACATTCATCAGAAAGTGGACGAGGCCTTGTCCAGGCTCTCAATGCAAACTCCTGGTAACCAAAGTATTAATGCTTTAAATTCTATCCAATGCATCTCACCTTTGCTAGGCCATTGATCATTGATTGAGGGCTTCTCATCATATGATTAGAGTTACAAAGCTGATTAGTGATATTTATTAAACCTCATAGGAAGTGTTGTAATTGCAAATGGTATAAATTCCAATAGAAGGAGTAGGAATCTGAATCTGTTGTTAAGTTGTGGAGTTGATAATAAGAGAGTAGAAGAGATGAGCATTGAGGGAAAGAGATGATATGAGAGTTGGGCACATTTAGGAGAGAGATGCGGGACTGTACGGACTGTGTGCGGACATGTACGGACTACCTCGACAAAGACCACTCAGATCATTGTCTAAGCACATTTCTGAATGTGCAAAGATAAGCACAAGGTGTACGGATAAGGCGTGTCCGTACATGAGGGTTACCGTGCGGTGAAAGGCAAATGGTAAATGGGAAGAAGCGGTCAAGTGAGACTTGAAGAGTATCTGATGGAGAAGGAAGGTTGGGATGGCCTTGTGACCGTTTGGAGATAAAGCGAGTTGCTCTTCCTTCCAGCGAGCCAGGCTGTAAAAGGTGAAGCGTGTGACACATCTGGTCCATTCATTTCAAACAAGGCCCATCACCCATTGACTACCTGCGCTTAGACTAGTGATTAAGACTAAATGTATGGTCAATACCTAGCTCTCTTCCATCTATATATTGTAAACCTCAGCTCATTAATAAGATCAAGCAAGTATTGAGACACTCATCTCTTCTCTCAAATACATTTCCCTATACATCCTTCAAACTCGATTAATACTTGCATAAACAACATATACATTCAAATCTCTAAAAAATAATGGTATCAGAGCCAGGTTGAAAGACCTCGGTTCGTGGGTGAGCTGGGAAGATTCAAAGTTGAAGCCTTTGAAGAATCTTCTTAGTGTTCTTGGCGTCGCTATCAAGCTTGTTTCTTTGTGGTTCGTTGAAGCTGTGAAGACTCAAGCCGGTTTGTTGATACTCGTTGTGGAGGTTGAAGCTTTGAAGATACAATCCTGGTGTGTTGAAGATCCAAGCTTAACTCGTTGAAGAAAGGTTGATACTTTGGTGGTTGTGTGAAATCTTAGTGAAAGTTCAATACTTTGGTGAAAGAAAGGGTGTGTCTTTACTATGGATAGTGGAGGAAACATGAATATGAAGGTTGCGGTTTGTTTCAAAGGAAACAACTACTTGGTGTGGTCTCGGATGGTGAAGACTACGGTGGGAATGAAGGGCTTGTGGAAGCACATCACTGAAGGTGAAGCTCAAAAGCTAATCACTCAAGAGAGAGGTGAAGGAGAAGCTACTCAAGATGCGGTTGACAAATGGGAACAAGAAGACATGCTGGTTCTATCTGTTCTTCAAAACTCACTTGATCCAGCAATTCTAGATGCTTATAGCTACTGTGAGTCAGCTAAGGAGCTTTGGGACACCTTGAAGAAGGTGTATGGAAACATCTCAAACCTGAGCAGGGTGTATGAGGTTAAGCACGCGTTGAACCACTTGGTTGAAGATATGGAGTTCACTAAGCACTTGGGAAAGTTCAGATCACTCTGGTCTGAACTAGAAATGTTGAGGCCTAGTACTACTGATGTGGATGAGCTCAACAAGAGGAGAGCAAGATAAGGTGTTCGGGCTCCTCTTAACACTAAATCGGCATATCAAGGTTAATCCAACACTTAAGGAGGAGAGTCTGCGGATCTTGAGACTGTGCCAGGATCCAAAAGGAACAAGGTACCATTGGGCTGTTTGGAAGAAGGCGAGAGCTTGCTTTGGTGAATCAAGCAGCTCAAGTAGAGCAAGAGGAAGCTCCTCAAGCCAACAAAGCAAGGAAGGTATGAAGATAGGAGGTTCAATGGAGAGTGATCATAGAAGCATGGACACAAGAAAAGCCAGTGTTGGATTCTCCATCCTCACTTAAAGCCGGCAAAGTTCATGAAAGATCGTGAGAAGAGAGCTCACAAGGCTGAAGGATCAAGTGGTACAAACACCAGTAAGGAGGCAAATGAAGAAAGGTCCATGGCTGCTTACTCGGTGGAACAAGTAGAGGTCAATGATCAAAGTATCTGAAGTCTGATCTTGATGCCCTCATCAAACTCTTCAAGGAAAATGGTAACATTAAGGGTTTAACTTTTGGTGCTAGATTGATAGACAATGGGATTGAGATGGATAGATATACTAGGATGCTAGATAGCTTAAAACACTTGCATGATCATTCTAGTCTTGCGAACAATGCTAGGATTGAACATGCATTTAAACCATCTAGTATTCTTGCTCTCATTGCCAAACCTGTCATTACTAGACCTTTAGTGATTGATTCATGCACTCACCACATGATAAGTGACACTAGTCTAATACAAAATGTTGTGCCTGCCACTGGACATGTGATGATTGCGAATGGTGATAAGATACCTATCAAAGGCATAGGAAGTCTTAAGCTCTTTGATAGGGATTCTAAGGCTTTGTATATGCGAATTTTACCTCAAACTTGTTATCTGTTAAGAGATGTGCCACTGATTTAAATTGTAATGTCATCTTCAGCCCTAATGATGTTAAGTTTCAGGATATTGAGCAACAAGCTTATTGGAAAGGGAGCCAAAGGAGACTTATATTTACTTGAAGATCTTGCTCCTGTTTCTGATCGTTGCTGTTTATTTACTTCATTTCTGCTCCTAGTCTAAGTAATAATGCATTGTGGCATACTAGACTAGGACACCCTCATAATAAGGCTTTTAAACTGATGGTGCCAGGTGTTTCTTTTGAGAATAAAGATTGTGAAGCTTGTATTTTAGGCAAGCATTGTAAAACTGTTTTCCCAAACTCTTCTACTGTTTATAAGAACTGCTTTGATCTGATTCATTCTGATGTTTGGACTTCACCTTGTCTATCTAGGGATAATTTCAAATATTATGTTACTTTCATTGATGAAAAATCCAAATACACCTGGTTAACCTTAATTCCAACCAAAGATAGGGTGCTTGATGCATTTAAAAGTTTTCAATCCTATGTGACTAACCATTACAATGCCAAGATAAAATTTTCAGATCAGATAATGGGAGAGTACACTGGACATGCTTTCAAGCATCATCTTTCACAGCATGGTATCTTGCATCAAACGAGTTGTCCTTACACCCCTCAGCAAAATGGAGTAGCCGAGAGGAAGAACAGGCACCTCATGGAAGTGGCAAGAACCATTATGCTACAGTCAAAGGTTCCCAAGAGGTTTTGGAGTGATGCTGTGACCACAGCTTGCTACTTGATAAACAGAACCCCAACTTTAGTCCTTCAAAGCAAATCCCATTTGAGGTATTGAACCAATCCAAGCCATCCCTAGAGTATATGCGTGTGTTTGGTTGCTTGTGTTATGTGATGGTTGCAAGTGAGATGAGAAACAAGCTTGAAGCAAGGAGTGAAGGCCATGTTTATTGGTTACTGCACCAGCCAAAGGGGTACAAATGTTATGATCCTAACACCAGTGTGTTAGTATCAAGGAAGTGAAATTCATAGAAGAAGAGGGTACTATGAGGAGCAGAATCAAGATGATCTGAAGGATCTTACCAGTGATAGATCTTCAGTATTGAGAACAATCCTAGAAGGGATGGGAATCAACGTGGATCACCAGGGTCACTAATGGGAATCATCAGGTTAATGGGCATCATCAAGGCACTGGGGATCAGCAAGGAACACCACACCTTGACCATGAGGGGGGAGATGAATCCAGTAGAGCAGAAGAGCTCTAGTTCTCATGATCAAGGTGTAGAAGTGGTTCAGAATGATAGTGGAGCTGAAGAAGTGGGTGATCAAGACAGTGGAGCTGAAGAAAGTCAGCCAGTGATGGAGCTGAAGCAAGTCAGCTAGGTGAAGAACCGGATAGCAGTGGGAATGGAGAGGAAGTAATGCAACAGTCTTCTCCAGAGCCACAGCCTGCCTTGAGAAGAAGTACAAGAGTAAGGAGAGATCCATCTAACTGGGTAAACACAAGGGTGTATTACAATGCTGCGGTTGAGCATCCATCTCAAGCAGTGTGCTCATTTGCACACTTTCCTGAAGAACATCAAGCATTCACAGTGAGATTAGATGAGAGCTATGTTCCAAGGAGTTATGAGGAAGCAATGCTGATTCAAGAGTGGAGGGACTCGGTTAATGATGAAGCAAATGCCATGATAAAGAATGATACTTGGTATGAAAGTACTTTACCAAAGGGAAGAAGGCAGTGTCATGCAAATGGATTTTACCATCAAGTATTTACCTAATGGGAAGATAGACAGAAGGAAGACTCGGCTGGTTGCTGGGGATTCACTCAAACCTATGGAGAGGACTATATAGACACATTTGCACCAGTTGCAAAGCTTCACACTATCAGAGTATTCTGTACATTAGTGAACTTGGAGTGGGAACTGTGGCAAATGGATGTGAATGCTTTCTTGCAAGGAGAGCTTGAAGATGAAGTCTACATGCTACCACCACCGGGTCTAGAACATTTGGTTAAGAAGGAAATGTGTTGAGACTAAAGAAAGCTATCTATGGGCTTAAGCAGTCTCCAAGAGCTTGGTACTACAAGCTTAGTTCCACCTTGAATGGGAGAGGGTTCAAGAAGTGTGAACTTGACCATACTCTCTTCACCCTCACTACAACCTCAGGTATCATATGTATCCTTGTCTACGTTGATGATATTATCATTACTGGTTCTGATAAAACAGGGATTCAAGAGACTAAGGACTTCCTCAAGTCAGTATTTGAGATAAAAGATTTAGGAGAGATGAAATACTTCCTTGGGATTGAGTTGTGCAGATCCAAGGAAGGGTTGTTTATCTCAAAGGAAATATACACTTGATCTGTTGAAAGATGCAGGTGTAGAAGAAGGGAAGATAGCTAAGATGCCTATGGAGGATGCTTACAAGGCTCCGTGAGGGGAGATTACAGATACCAAGCCGTTCAAGGATCCAAAGCTGTATAGGAAGCTGGTGGGAAGCTCATATATCTGACTATCACTCGGCCAGATATATGTTTTGCAGTAAACCAAGTCAGCCAGCACATGCAGGTGCCTAAGGAGCATCATTGGAGGATGGTGGAGAGGTTACTGATGTATCTGAATGGAACAAGGAGCCTTGGCATTTGGATGGGTTGCAACAAAGTACTGAAGTGGTGGGGTATTGTGATGCAGATTGGGCAGGTGATAGAGCTGACAGAAGATCAACCACCGGCTATGCACATTCATTGGAGGTAACCTTGTCACATGGAAGAGCAAGAAGCAAAAGGTTGTATCATGCTCTAAGCGAAGCTGAATATCGAGCAATGCTGAAGCTTACCAATGAACTTGTGTGGATCAAAGGGATACTGAAACATGTGGAGGTTGATCAAGCTACACCGATGACTATGCACTGTGACAATCAAGCTGCTATTCACATAGCATCCAACTCAGTATTTCATGAGAGGACGAAGCATATAGAGGTGGATTGCCACAAGATTAGACAGATGATCATGCTTGGAGTGGTATTACCATGTTACACAAGGAGTGAAGATCAGTTGGCTGATGTGTTCACAAAAGCGGCAGGCAGAAGACAATGGAGTCCATCCACGTTAGGCTGGGCCTCATTGACTTAAGAGGTAGCAACTAAATACTCTCCTGCTGAGATGTCTACTCTTTTCCTCTTCAAAGGTTTTGTCCCAAATGGGTTTTCCTTGTTGAGGTTTTAATGAGGGAGACTGATCAGCATTCCAAGCTTGACTTGTTCCACATGGTCAAGCTTGAGGGGGAGTGTTAAGTTGTGGAGTTGATAATAAGAGTAGAAGAGATGAGCATTGAGGGAAAGAGATGATATGAGAGTTGGGCACATTTAGGGAGAGAAGTGCAACTTATGCGGACTGTGTACGGACATGTACGGACTACCTCGACAAGACCACTTCAGATCATTGTCTAAGCACATTTCTGAATGTGCAAAGATAGAACCACAAGTGTATCGGATAGGGTGTCCGTACATGAGGGTTACCGTCGCGGTGAAAGGCAAATGGTAAATGGGAAGAAGGCGGTCAAGTGAGACTTGAAGAGTATCTGATGGAGAAGGAAGGTTGGGATGGCCTTGTGACCGTTTGGAGATAAAGCAGAGTTGCTCTTCCTTCCAGCACGAGCCAGGCTGTAAAGGAGTGGCGTGTGACACATCTGGTCCATTCATTTCAAACAAGGCGCTCCATCACCCATTGACTACACTTAGACTAGTGATTAAGACTAAATGTATGGTCGATACAGCTCTCTTCCATCTATATATTGTAAACCTCAGCTCATTAATAAGATCAAGCAAGTATTGAGACACTCATCTCTTCTCTCAAATACATTTCCTTATACATCCTTCAAACTCGATTAATACTTGCATAAACAACATATACACATTCAAATCTCTAAAAATAATCTGTTTGATAAAGAATCTCAAGCTTTTTACATGCCAGCCTTTTATACAATCTTTTATCTGTGAAAAGGCAACTAATAATGATTTAAATTGCAATGTTATTTTTAGTCCCAATGATGTGTGCTTTGGATATTAAGACCAGTAAGATCTTTGGGCAAAGGTGTAACAAGGGAGCTGTATTTCCTTGAAGATACAGCTTAGATCAGATTCTACTTATGCTTTAATTCTGTTCATCTTAGCTAATGATGTGTTATGGCATGCTGGGTCACCCCCATTCTCATGCTTTAAAATTGATGTTCCTGATCTATCTTTGCAAAATGAAACTTGTAGACTTGTATTCTTGGTAAACATCATAAATCAGTATTTCTTTCATCATGACCATCATGAAATTGTTTTGATCTAGTTCACTCGATGTTTGGACTTCACTTGTGTTTAGAAAATCATAAATATTTTGTGACATTCATAGATGAGAAATCAAATATACTTAGCTCACACTGATTAAGCAAAGATAGGGTCTAGAAGCTTTTATAAACTTCCAAAACTATGTCACTTAACCATTTCAATTCCAAGATAAAAATTTTGAATCTGATAATGGGAGAATACACTAGCCATGCCTTCAGCAACACTTAGCAAAACATGGTATTATTCACAGACCAGCTGCCCATACACACCACAACAAATGGGTGTGAGAGGAAAAATAGCCATCTTATGGAGGTTGCAAGGAAGCATGATGTTTCCCGATGTCCCAAAGAGGTTTGGGGAGATCTTTGTGGACTGCATGCTATCTTATCAACAGATTCTACCAAAGGATAAAGATGTCTCTCCATTTCAGAATTAAAACAAGACTCAGCCTCCCATAGATCATTTGGGTGTGTTTGGGTGTGTGTGCTGTATGATGGTACCAGGTGAACAAAGAGACAAGCTTGATCCAGAGTATCAGCTATGTTCATAGGATACTCTCACAGAAGGGTACAAGTGTTATGTACCAGATTCAAAGAAAGAGTGATGGTCTCCAGGGATGTCAAGTTTGTGATCAAGGGGTACTACAGTGAGGAAGAGCTGGGAAAGTCTTAGAGTCTCTCACAGGAACCATCAGATAGGGGCAAACAACCGAGAACCATTCGGAGGTTTGGGCATTACTGTCCTAGGGGCAGTGAGGCGCCTAGAACCACTACATCACCACTACATCAGGACAGGGAAGGCAGTAATAGAGGGAGCAGATCAGCATTAAGAAGAGTACCAGAGTGAGAAAGATCCATCTAATTGGGTTAACACGGTATACTTCAGCAATCATTAGCTCATCTTATCAGGCAGCCTGCTCCTTTGCTAGTTATCCTCAAGATCATGTAGCCTTCATCACCAATCTGGATCAAGATTATGTTCAAAGACTTATGAAGAAGCAATGGAGCATGATGAGTGGAGATTCTGTTGGAGATGAAGTTGGAGCCATGATCAAGAATGATACTGGTATGAGGTGAGCTTCAAAGGAAAGAAAGCAGTCACTAGCCGCCTACTTTTCACCATCAAGTACAAGGCAAATGGACAACCAGAGAGGAAGAAGGCAGACTAGTGGCAAGGGGATACACCAAGTCTATGGAAAGTACTGAACACATTGCACCAGTAGCTAAACTCCACCATAAGGATCCTACTTTCAGTTGCTGTGAACTTGGAATGGGATTTATGGCAGATGGATGTCAAAATGCCTTTCTTCAAGGAGGCTAGAAGATGAGGTCTACATGAGACCACCACCTGGTATGGATGACATGGTCAAGCCTGGAAATGTCCAGATTGAAGAAGCTATCATGGATTAAAGATCACCAAGAGCCAGTATCACAAGTTAAGTACAACCCTAATGGAAGGGTTTGTTAAATCGAGACACACTCATCTTCTACCAGCAAGCAAAGGGTTGTGGCAGTTCTAATTATGTAGATGATATCATCATCACAGGAAATGACAAGGAAGGTATCATCTCAACTAAAGCTTTTCTTAAATGTTTGATATAAAGATTTGGGTGAGTTAAAGTACTCTAGAGGTAGAAATATGCAGCTCTAAGGAGCTCTTCTATCTCAAAGAGAGTACACACTTGATATCTTAAGTGAGGCAGGAAAGCAAAAGAAAGAACAGCCAAGACACCACAGAAGAAGGGTCAGGTCTGCGTGAGGGTATTATTTTTAGAGATTTGAATGTGTATATATTTGTTTATGCAAGTATTAATGAGTTTGAAGGATGTATAAGGAAATGTATTTGAGAGAAGAGATGAGTGTCTCAATACTTGCTTGATCTTATTAATGAGCTGAGAGTTTACAATATATATAGATGGAAGAGAGCTAGGGTATCGACCATACATTTAGTCTTAATCACAAGTAAAAAATTATGTAGTCAATGGGTGATGGAAGCCTTGTTTGAAATGAATGGACCAGAGATGTGTCACGCTTCTCCTTTACAGCCTGGCTCGTGCTGGAAGGAAAGAGCAACTCTGCTTTATCTCCAAACGGTCACAAGGTATCCCAACCTTCCTTCTCCATCGGATACTCTTGAGTCTCATGACGCCTTCTTCCATTTACCATTTGCCTTTCACCTTGCGGTAACCCTCGTATGCGGACCGCCCTATCCATGCACCTTGTTGCTATCTTTGCATTCAGAAATGTGCTTAGACAATGATCTGAAGTGGTCTTGAGTGGTAGTCCATGTCGTACACACAGTCCGTGCAGTCCGTACTCCTCTCTTTTAAATGTGCCCAACTCTCATATCATCTCTTTCCCTCAATGCTCATCTCTTCTACTCTTATTATCAATCTCCACAACTTAACACTCCCACCTAGCGACCATAGTGAATCAACTTTAGAATGCTGATCAGTCTCCTCATTAAAACCTCAACAGAAAAACCCATTTGAACAAAGCTGCTGAAGGAACATCTCGGGGAAAATGGCACCTGCTAAATTCGATGAATTGATGAATTGAACTCCGACAATAATACATCTTTGCCGCTTTAACTGAACACATCAGCCAACTGATCTTCACTCCTTTGTAACAATAATACCACTTTCAAGCATGCGATAATCTGTCGACCTCTATGCTTCGTCTCATGAAATACTGAGTTGAATGCTATGTGAATAAGGCACCCATTGTCGCGATGGTCATCGGTGTAGCTGATCAACCCTCCACATGTTTCAGCATCTCCTTTGATCCCACACAGTTCATTAATGGCCAGCATTGCTTTCGATATTCTGCGCTTAGAAATGCTGACAACCTTCTTCTTTCTTCCATGTGACTGGAATTTACCTCAATGAACGTAACGATGGTTGATCTTCTCCATCAGACTTCGCTCTTTTGCCAATCTGCATGCCCCACCACTTCGGTACTCTGTTGCAACCCATCAATGCCAACTCTTGTTCCATTCAGATACATCAGTAACCTCTCCACCATCCTCCATGATGCTCGGCAGGCTGCGTAATGTTTGGCTGACTTGGTTTCTGCAAAACATTATATGCGGCGGTGATGATGGGCTTCCCACCAGACTTCTATACAGCTTTGGATCCTTGAACGGCTTGTATCTGTCTCCCCCTCATTGAATATAAGCATCCTCCATAGGCATCTTAATATCTTCCTTTCTTCTACACGCATCTTTCAACAGATCAAAGTGTATATTTCCTTTGAGATGAACAACCCTTCCTTGGATCTGCACATACCAATCGGTATTTCATCTCCCCAAATCTTTATCTCAAATACTGACTTGAGAAACCTATCTTGAATCCCTGTTTTATCAGAAACCAGTGTATATCATCAACGTGAAAGGATACATATGATACGAAGGTTGTAGTGGTGAAGGTATGGTCAGTTCACACTTTGAACCCTCTCCCATTCAGGTGGAACTAAGCTTGTATACCAAGCGAGACTTCGCAAAGATAGCTTTTTTATCTCAACACATTTCTAGCAACCAAATGTTCTGCAATCTTCAACTATACTCCTGCAAGAAAGCATTCTTCACATCCATTGCGGTTCCATCCAAGTTCACGGCAATGAATTTCTCTGATAGTGTAACAGCGGTAAAATCTATACTGCTCCATAGTTTGGTGAATCTTACCAGCCGAAATCTTCTATCTTCCATTGGTAAATATGATGAAAAATCATTTTGTGTTTACTTTTGGTGAAAATTTTCATACCAAGTATCATTCTTTATCATGGCATTTAAAATCGGTCCCTCCACTTGAATCAGCATTGCTTTCATAACTCTTGGAACATAGCTCATCTGTCTTCTCACAATGATCTTGATGTTCTTCAGGAAAGTGTTAAAGATAACACCTTGCTGGATGGATTAACCGGTAAACACGACAATACATATTTACCCAGTTGATGGATCTCTAACTTCTTCTTCTCAGGCACTGTGACTCTGGAGACTGTTGCATTCTCCATTCGATTCTTCTGGCGACTTTGCTTCAGCTTCTCACTGGTGATTTCTTCAGCTCCATGGATCACCGTCTTCAATATCATTCTGAATTTCACCTTGATCATGGAACTGTTCTCTTCTGCTTTCTACTGAATTCATCTCCCCATGGTCAATTGGTGATTCTTGCGATCCCGATTAGCCTGATATGTTAACGATGATTCCCATTAGGACCCTGGTGATCCCGATTCCCTTCAGGATTGTTCTCATACTGAATTATCACTATCCTTCAGATCATCTTGATTCGCTCCTCATGAATACCTCTCTCTTCTTAATTCACTTCCCTGATGCTTATTTTAGCGCACAGTGTTAGAGATAAATGGCAATTTTGGCTGGTGCAGTAACCATAAACATGGCCTAAACTCCTTGCTTCAAGCTTGTTTCTCATCTCACTGCAACCATCACATACACAAGCAACCACACACGCATATACTCTAGGAATGGCTGGAAATACCTCAAATGGGGATTTGCTGAAGACTAAAGAGTTGGGGTTCGTTATCAGCTTCGTGGTCACCAACATCCAAAACCTCTTAGAACCTTTGACTGTAGCATAATGGTTCTGCCACTTCCATGAGTGCCTGTTCTTCCTCTCGGTACTCCATTTTGCTGAGGGGTGTAAGGACAACTTCGTTTGATGCAAATACCATAACAATGATGATAGCGGCATGTCGATGTACTCTCCCCATTATCTGATCTGAAATTTTTATCTTGGCATTGTAGTTAGTCACATAGGATTGGCTTTTAATGCATCAAGCACCCTATCTTGGTTGGAATTAAGGTAACCAGGTGTAATTTTCATCAATGGTAACATAATAATTGAAAGACCGATGAATGAAGTCCAAACATCAGAATGAATCAGATCAAAGCAGTTCTTATAAACAGTAGAAGAGTTTGGGGAAACAGTTTTACAATGCTTGCCTGATACAAGCTTCACAATCTTATTCAAAGAAACACCTGGCACCATCATTTAAAAGCATTATGGTGTCAGTACTGTATATACAATGCATATTGACTAGGAGCAGAAACGAAGTAAATAACAGCGGCGATCAGAAACTGAAAAGATCTTCAAGTAAATATGAAGTCTCCTTTGGTCACTCCCTTTGTCAACTTTTGTCTCAATATCCTGAAACTTCATTAGGGCTGAAGATGACATTACAATTTAAATCATGGCATCTCTAACAGATAACAAGTTTGAGGTAAAATTCGGCATATACAAAGCCTTAGAATCCCTATCAAAGGCTAAGACTTCTATGCCGATATCTTATCACCATTCGCAATCATCACATGTCAGTGGCGACAACATGAACTAGTGTACTTATCTGTGGTGAGTATCGAATCAATCACTAGGTCCCAGCTCCGGTTTGGCAATGAGCTGCTTTAGATAATGCATGTTCAATCTAGCATTAAAGATAAATGATCGCAAGCTATCTGGCTGTCTAGTATATCTATCATCTCAATCCCATTGATCTATCAATCTAGCACAGTTAAATTATTACCATTTTCCCTTGATTGAACATCGGCATCAGACTTTCTTGAGATACTCTGATCATTGACTCTGTTACTTGTTCACCAGGAAAGCAACAACCTTTCTTCGCCTCCTTGGCGTTTGTACCATTGATCCTTCAGCTTGTGAGCTCTTCTCACGATCTTTCGCTTTGCTGACTTTAAGTGAGGATGGAGAATCAACACTGGCTTTCTTTGTTCATGCTTCTTGCAATGATCACAGTCTCCATTGAACCTATCTTCATACCTTCCTTGAGCCGCTTTGTTGGCGAGAACTCCTCTTGCTCTACTGACTGCGATTTATGGCAAGCTTCGCCTTTCAAACAGCAATGGTACCAGCGGATCTGGCACACCCACAATCGCTGAGCTCGGTGAACCCTTGATATGTGTTTAGAAGAGCCGAACACTTATTTGCTCTCTCCTCTTGTTGAGCTCATCCATCGTAGTACAGGCCTCAACATTTCTAGTTCAACCAGAGTGATCTGTCAACAGTGACTCCATATCTTCTTGAACAAGTGGTTCACGGCGTCTTAACCTCATACACCACTGCTCGGTTTGAGATGTTTCCATACACCTTCTTCAGGTGTCCCAACTCCTTAGCTGACTCACGGTAGCTAAAGCATCTGGAATGCTGGATCAGTGAGTTTTGAAGAACAGATAGAACCAGATGTCTCCCCACGTCAACCCATAAGCTTCTCCCTCTCCTTGGTGATTAGCTGAGCTTCACCTTCAGTGATGTGCTTCCTAAGCCCTTCATTCCGTGGTCTTCGGACCACAATGTTCGAAACAAACAGCGACCTTCATATCATTTCCTCCATATCCATAATGAACACACCTTTATTTCACCAAAGTATGAACTTTCACTAAGATTTCACACAAAGTATCAACCTTTAACGGATCTTCAACACACCAGTTATCTTCAGGCCAACCCGTCAACAACGGTATCAAAACGGGCAAGTCACAACTTTGAACTCCAGGCTAATCATGGTAAATGGCTGCACACTGTTTTTGGAGCATGATTCAAACAATCAGAGATAATTAAATGAAAGATTAGAAGATTAAAGATTTTAGTGAGAGAATAAAGAGAGACTCAAAACTTCATTGATTTATTTCTGATGAGGTTTACAAGTATATATAGAAGCAACAAGGGTTTCGAAATACACAAGCATGTGTAGTCAATGGACAGCTGGAACTCCTTTTGAAATACTTGGCTATGCTTTCTCACATGCTTCAACGGCTATTGAAACTTCTTCTTTCCAGCACATGACAGGCTGTCCAGGCTCTCTTCTTCCTCTCAGGTGCTCTTCCTTATCTACTCCTTGTTGGACGTGATTCACCCACAAAGTGGTGCATGGTAACTTTCAAGCTTTAACTTAGTTACCACGATAAAAACAAAGTTACTGTGGTAAATCCCCAAAGTTACTGACTTCTCCAAATCTCTTCCTCTCTCAATGTATAAACTCCTCATCTCAACACTCCCCTCAAGCTTGACCATGTAGAACAAGTCAAGCTTGGAATATGAAGACCTCCTCATTAAAAACCTCAAAGGAAAACCCATTGGGACAAAACCTTGATGAGGGAAAAGAGTGGAGACTCCATGGTTAAGGGGCTCAGCTCCGGTGTAAGATCAATGAGTCCAAGCCTAGATAGTATGGACTCCATCGTCTTTAATCTTGCTGCCTTAGTAAACACATCCTGGCTGATCTTCACTTCTTGTATAACATGGCAGAATCACTCCAAGGGTAATCATCTGCCTCACCTTGTGACAATCAACTTCATATGCTTTGTCCTCTCATGAAGAGAGTTAGAAGCAATATGGATAGCTGCTTGATTGTCACAGTGCATTGTCATAGGGTGCTGCTCAATCTCCAGATGCTTCAATCCTTTGATCCATACCAACTCGTTTGTCAGCTTTAACATAGCCCTGTACTCAGCCTCGCACTTGAACAGGAGATCACTTCTGCTTCTTACTCTTCCAAGTAACCAGGTTTCCTCCAATGAATGTGCAATACCCAGTAGTTGATCTTCTATCCACTCTATCTCCTGCCCAATCAGCATCACAATACCCAACTACTTCTGTACTGCCATTGCAACCCATCCAAACTCCTTGTCCAGGTGCCACTCAAATACCTCAGTATCCTATCAACCATCTTCCAGTGATGTACCTTTGAAGCCTGCATATACTGACTCACTTGGTTCACAGCAAAACATATGTCTGGTCTGGTGATGGTCAAGTAGATCAGCTTGCCACCATCTTTCTATACAGCTTAGGATCCTCAAATAACTGATTTTCTTCAACTCCCCTCACGAGACCTTATATCCCTCCTCGAGGTGTCTTAGCTATCTTCCCTCCAAGCACATCAGTCTCCTTCAGCATATCCATAGTGTACTTCCTTTGAGACATAAACAGGCCCTCCTTAGATCTGCATATCTCAATCCCAAAGAAATACTTCATCTCTCCCAGTCTTTAATATCAAACACAGACTTGAGAAACTCTTTAGTGGCTTTAATCCCAGCCTTATCACTTCCTGTGATAATCAAATCATCCACATACACTAGAATCACAATGATCCCTGATGGTCCAACCAGTGTGAAGAGTGTATGATCAAGTTCAGACTTCCTGAACCCTCTCCCATTGAGTGTTGTACTCAGTTTCCTGTACCAAGCTCTCGTGACTGCTTCAGCCCATATATTGCCTTCTTCAATCTCAACACATTCCCTGGCTTCACTAGATGCTCAAGACCAGGAGGTGGGAGCATGTATACCTCATCTTCCAGCTCACCTTGCAAGAATGCATTCTTCACATCCATTTGCCACAAGTCCCATTCAAGATTCACAGCAAGAGATAGAACTATCCTGATGGTGTGGAGCGGCTACTGGTGCAAAGGTATCAATGTAATCTTCTCCATATGTTTGAGTGAATCCCTTGCAACCAGCCTTGTCTTGGCCTATCTATCTGCCCATTTGGAAGATATTGATGGTGAAGATCCATCTGCTGGACACAGCTCTCTTCCCTTTTGGTAGCTTACTCTCATACCATGTATCATTCTGACCATAGCATCAGCCTCAGCATTCGAATCCCTCCACTCTTGAATCAACATGGCTTCTTCATAGCTTCTTGGAACATAGCTCTCATCTAGGCTCACCATAAATGCATAATGCTCATCTGGAAACTCAGCAAAGGAACACACAGCTTGAGAAGGATGCTCCACAGCCTGGGCATTGTAGTACACTCTCGTGTTTACCCAGTTGGAAGGATCCCTCCTTAACCTTGTGCTCCTCCTTAACTCCTGAACCTGAACCTCAGCTTGAACCTGTTCCTCTGAGCCAGAACCAGTGTACTCTTCTCCTGAACTAGGAGACTCTTCTCCTGAACCAGTAGAGTCTTCTCCTGAACCAGTAGACTCATCTTGCTCATCTCCACCACTAGACTGAACCAAATTCTCAGCTCCTTGTGTCACATCTTGATCATGATGACCTGAATCTTCTTGGTGCTGCTCTTGCACTCCAGATTCAGTTTCATTCCCCCTCTCATGATCAAGAGGGATCTCAGCACCAGCTTCCTCATGGTGATCAGTATGCTCTGTCCTTCTTGGTACCTGATCATGAGACATGTTTATCCCAAGTTTCTCCATCAGAATCTTAAGAGTATTTGCTCTTTCTGGTGAAGTTTGAGACTGAACACCCAAGTCTTCCCACTTCTCCTTCTCATAATACCCTGTAGACTCCACAAATTTCACTTCTCTTGATACCAGAACTCTCCTTGTGTCTGGATCATAACACTTGTAACCCTTCTGGGTTATAGAGTACCCAATAAACATGGCTTTGGTACTCTTCTCCTCCAGCTTGTCTCTCTGCTCTCCTGGAACCCAAACATAGCACACGCATCCAAAGACTCTCAGGTGATCAATACTTGGCTTGTTCTTGTTCAACACTTCAAATGGAGACAGATTCTTCAAGATCCTGGTTGGAACCCGGTTGATAAGATAGCAAGCAGTCTGAACAGCATCCTCCAAAACCTCTTAGGTACTTTAGCATGGAACATCATAGATCTTGCTACCTCCATCAAGTGCCTGTTCTTCCTTTCAGCTACCCCATTCTGTTGTGGTGTGTAAGGACAGCTTGTCTGCTGCACAATCCCATGCTTTGCTAGATGACTCTTGAAAGCATTGCTTGTATACTCCCCCATTATCAGACCTTAGTACTTTCACAGTAGCATTGTATTGGTTAGACACATATGCTTGGAAGTTTATAAAGGCCTCTAGCACTCTATCCTTTGATGGAAGCATAGTAACCCATGCTTAGACTTCTCATCAATGAATGTCACAAAGTACTTGTGACCATCTCTGAACATACATGGGGCAGTCCAGACATCTGAATGCACCAGGTCAAAGCAACTCATATATAGTCGGGGGAAAACAGTTCTGCAATGCTTTCCTAATATGCATGCTTCACTCCAAGTGATTAAATGACATAGCAGGAGAATCAGTTCTATAGCTCGAGCATGAGGATGTCCCAACCTCGCATGCCAAGTACTACTATCCACTCCCTTGTAGTACTACTTAAGCAGACTCAAGGGTTTAGGATTCTGAGCCATTTGGAGATGGTGAGAGCTGATTCTTGCTGTCTCCTCTACCAATCACTCTTCCAGTCTTCAAATCCTGAAACTCCACTGGCCTGAATACTACTTGACAACCAAGATCAACTGTTGCTCTCTTTACTGATAGTAAGTTTGATTCAAACCGAGGCATGTAGAAGGCATCAGTCTCCTTATCAAACAGCTTGAGCTTCCACTCCTTCTATGGGAATCAAGTCTCCATTTGCTATCTCTACACCTCCGGTAGATGTTTTATGTCCCTCAGCAGATGTCTATCACTAATCATGTGATGACTAGCTCCAGAATCAATGATGATCGCGTTTGTTTGATGTGAATGCTTTGGCAGGAGAGCCATCCCTCCGGTCGTAGCCAAAGCATACACATACTTAAATTCATCCCATTCTTCCTTTGTTACTCTCTCATCTGCTCGGCTTCTTTGTGATCACTTCCTTCTCCCATATAGGCAGAGTAGTTGCATTTCCCACAACTCTCTTTCTACACCTTATCAAGTTGCTAAACCCCTTAGCCAGCTTTCACCTCTCCTCTCTTCTTAGGAAGCTCTCACTCCTCCCGATTGGTCCATGAGCTCTCACTCCTACTCATGGATAGCCTATCTCTCATCCTCTTATGTACTCTCTCCACCAGGCACACATCCTCTCAACTTTAGGAAGCTGTTCCTCCTTTAAAACCATCTCCACTAGCCACCCATATGATGACTCCATACTGCCAACAGCCTTGAGACCATCTCTTGCTTTGGTGTAGTATTCCCTTCCACATAAGTTCTCAACCCTTGTAATTCATTCCACAAGTGTTGCAGCTTCCTTCCATGGTTATTAACTCCATAGATCCTCTCCTTGGCTTCATACACTCTCTAAGATTGATCTTGCTCTCATAAACATCTTCAATCTTCTTAAGCACTGTACTTTCTCCAAGACTAGAGTGATCTTCACTTGTTTCCCTGCTGTCTGATCTCCCTCAGCAGCTATCTCTGTTAAAGGCTCCACCTTTACACAGTTACTCCCATCAGTGGCTATCTCCTTCAAAGATCCCACCTTTACTTGATTATTCCACCTCCCATAGCTTTTCAAAGCTGTCTTCACCCAGGATGACCACTCCACTTGTTCTCTCTCCCTTTCGTCTCATCATACTTTGTTGTCTCTGATCTAAGCTGCTTCATCTCCTCAGCAATCAACATACACAGGCATCAATCTTTAGCTTATACACTCGCCAGACTTCAAAATAAGCTAGATCACTTTTCAGAACTTGACAATCATCTAAAGGAACTCCCTTGAAGCTTACTCTCCAACAGAAACACCAACAGACACCAACTCAGATTTTACAGATCTAGCTCACCAAAACTCTCAAGAACACTCAAGAACACTCAAGAACATTTTAGAAAACGAAATCACTCTCCTTTTAAGTGAACCTGGTTCTGATACCATAAACACTTTTGTGTTTTAGGCATGATTCAAACAATCAGAGATAATTAAATGAAAGATTAGAGATTAAGAGATTTTAGTGAGAGAATAAAGAGAGACTCAAAACTTCATTGATTTATTTCTGATGAGGTTTACAAGTATATATAGAGAAAGCAACAAGGGTTTTCGAAATACACAAGCATGTGTAGTCAATGGACAGGCTGGAACTCCTTTTGAAATACTTGGCTATGCTTTCTCACATGCTTGCAACAGTGCTAAAGCAACTTCTTCTTTCCAGCACATGACAGGCTGTCCAAGGCTCTCTTCTTCCTCTCGGACTGCTCTTCCTTATCCCTACTCCTTGTTGGACGTGATTCACCCACCAAAGTGGTGCATGGTAACTTTCCAGCTTTAACTTAGTTACCACAGTAAAAAACAAAGTTACTGTGGTAAATCCCCAAAGTTACTGACTTCTCCAAATCTCTTCCTCTCTCAATGTATAAACTCCTCATCTCAACAAGAAGATTCTTCAAAGGCTTCAACTTTGAATCTTCCAGCTCACCTACTAGAGGTCTTTCAACCTGGCTCACGATACCATATTATTTTTAGAGATTTGAATGTGTATATGTTGTTTATGCAAGTATTAATCGAGTTTGAAGGATGTATAAGGGAAATGTATTTGAGAGAAGAGATGAGTGTCTCAATACTTGCTTGATCTTATTAATGAGCTGAGGTTTACAATATATAGATGGAAGAGAGCTGGGTATCGACCATACATTTAGTCTTAATCACTAGTCTAGCGTTATGTAGTCAATGGGTGATGGAGCTTGTTTGAAATGAATGGACCAGATGTGTCTGCGCTTCACTCCTTTACAGCCTGGCTCGTGCTGGAAGGAAGAGCAACTCTGCTTTATCTCCAAGCGGTCACAAGGCCATCCCAACCTTCCTTCTCCATCAGATACTCTTCAAGTCTCCTTGACCGCCTTCTCCCATTTACCATTTGCCTTTCACATGCGGTAACCCTCATATACCGGACATACATCCGTACACCTTGTGCCTATCTTTGCACATTCAGAAATGTGCTTAGACAATGATCTGAAGTGGTCTTGGTCGAGGTAGTCCGTACATGTCCGTACCCCACAGTCCGTGGTTACTCCTCTCCTAAATGTGCCCACTCTCATATCATCTCTTTCCCTCAATGCTCATCTCTTCTACTCTCTTATTATCAATCTCCACAACTTAACAAGGGGAGTTTGAAGATGAAACATTTGGAGACTTCAAACTCTATGGGAAAATGGTTGGGAAGCTGATCTATCTTACCATCACAAGACCAGATATTTGCTTTGCAGTGAACCAAGTCAGTCAGCATATGCAAGCCCCTAAGTTCATCATTGGAATATGGTGGAAAGGATTCTAAGATATCTAAGGGAAGCTCCTGGTCAAGGTGTATGGTGTGAGATTTAAGAGAATATGATGTGATAAGGATGATGGTTAAGTGTTTAGATGTCTGGAACATAGTATGGACGATTTCAAGTGAAAGAGAATGAGTGAGAATGTAGAGAGTATAATGGAGAATAAGAAAGTATGGGAGTGTTCTTGAGAGTATTCTTGAAAGTATTTCGTAACCAGAGAGTATTAGAGAGTAAAAGAGACTTAGAAAGATTGTTGTAACTGAGAATGGTGAAGAAAGAGAACTCCTCTCACTTGAATTGCCTTAGGTTACAACAAGCCTTCAAATAGGCCAAGACTAACAATAAACAATTACTAAACCTAGGTTCTATTAAACAAATACTTCTGTAGAGAAGATGCCAAATGAGATAAAGACAAGGTCTTGCACGTCCATATGGGGAGAGAGAGACAGGAGGAGAGATGGTGGTGCATTCTCCCATTGATGAAAGTGGTCACCAACACTCTCTCTTTAATCTTAACATGTGACTTTCTTCCATATTTGAATTTGAATCTGGTCAAACCCTCTCCCAACGTCTCCTTAGCTTCTGGAGACACTTAGGTCTTGTTCCCTTCAGTTCCTTGCCTCCCATGGCAAGTTAGGTCAGAAGATTGCTTGTGATCCAAGTCTGTGGGACATTCTTCTTTCTCAAGTAATCGGATGCTTCTCATCTTTTCTTCCTACATTCTTCTCTTGATCTTCTTTATTTCTCTTTATACATACTTAGGTCATGATCCAGCTTCTTCTTCTGGTCATTCCCTTTATTTCAACACTCCCCTCAAGATTGACCATAGGAGATCCTTGGACAAGCTTGGAACCTTGAAGAAGCTCCCTCATTAAAACCTTAGCAAGAAAACCCATTGGGGCAAAACTTGCTAAGGGAAAAGTGGAGTTTCTACAAAGCTTAGGGATTGGCCAGTGAGCCTAAGGAACTTCAGATTCATCATGGTGGAGTCCTTGGGCTCTGGATCATGGCCTTACTTGTGGTGCAAGCCTTTACTCCATCACTTGCACTCACCATCATCCCAGACCTCTTCTTTAAGCCTGTTGTGTCTCCCCTTTCTTCTGACTACTTGCCATCTTCAGAGAGTTTAGAGACCACCAGCTTATACTTCAGAGCTCCAAGTAAGGTACCTGATACATTATTCCAAAGGTGCATCAGTTCTTAAGGAAATACACTCCTCACGTCAAACTCAATACTATTTTAAGTATAAGAACAATCATGAATGTATTGAGATGAGTTTAAGATGCTTCCCTTTCATAAGAATGGTGGGGAGTGAACTTCATTGAATCCCCACTTGGTAAGACACAATCCGGATCATGGAAGCTAGTTCACATGCTTGGAACTGAGAATAGAAAGAACCAAGCTCGCATGGTTGTGATGGGTTCAAGGTGGCTTCTTTGACCGGTTGGTAATGAGTAATGCAAGAGTGAATCCACCACTTGCAAACTCCAGTTTTGATCAGAGATGAGGCAATGTACGACTTGGATTGGCGCCAATTGCCTCACCATCAAATCACCTTTGAGTTTCTTCTTATGACCTGAGCTTGTCTTTGTTCATAAGCTCAATAGGTACCTGATTCAACCATACAAAAAAAAAATGCATGTATCAATTCTCAAGGGGCAAACCTATTCACGCATAAGAATAATAATGGTTTTAGGTACTTCCCTTGCATCAGTTTGTTGAATGTTGGTGGTGGGAAGTGCTGAACACTTGAATCCATCCTCCATGCCATTCCTTCTCTCAACCAGCCTTTGCGTTCTCTTGAGGTTTCAACATGTAGGGGGACTTTGCAACTCCATAATTTGCCACCCTCATGAGGTTGCTTAGCCAAGAATGTCCCTGATTGAATAATCCTTGCGTCTGGCTGGTAAGAACAGTGAGGAGTGACAGCCGGTTCTTCAGACCGATCACTTAAGTCCTCTTCTAAATTGCCAACCTCTTGCTGGTCTTCTATGAGGAAACGAGACCCTGGATACTGAAAGCTTCATGGATCTTTTGGTAGCTCACTGATATTCCCCTCCTCAAGCTTGACTGAGTATAGTGACAAGCTTGAACGTGAGCTTCAATGAGTTTTGAAACTGGGAGCACAACAATACCAACATCTGCGCTTAAGACAACCAGTTCACCATCTTCCAGGAGCACAACAATACCAACATCTGCGCTTAAGCCAACTGGATCACCATTTGCCTTCAGCTCCAATGTCTTTGGGCCACCAGTCTCCCATGACTTAGGTGATGACCTTCCTTGTGAGTCTCTTGAACCAGGAGCACAACAGCTCTGCCTGCGCTTAAGCCAACTGGTTCTACTCACAAGGTATCTTTACATGGTCAGGACTAAACACCTTGATCCATGCCTCTGACCTCGGCCACTCTTGGCTTAGTGATGGCCTTTTCTCTTGAGTGCACCTCCTGTACATCCTCGTGATATAAGGTAAGTCACTTCTGAGCAGTTTCTCCAATTCTCCAACATCCTTTCTACCTTCAGGGTAGGAAATGGGCGACACATCCATAGGATTTGGGACTGGGCAATCTCCACGGTTCAGAATTATCCATCTTGGGAGGCTCTGAAAAACGTGGGCAATGCCTTCTTCTTTGTCTTAGTTTGATGATGGACAGATATTACCTCTTGTGTACCTGAAACATCACTCAAACTCCAGAAAGAATCAGACCACACACTAGGATCAGCCCTTGATAACTCACCAAGTCTGATCCCAATGTTTTAGAAGAAAAAAAAAATGCAATGGAGAGAATCTAAACAACTCATTCAGTTCAACTCCATGCATACAAACATCACTAACAACTCAGGTATGATAACTCACCAATAACAAGGCAATTAGGCTATTTTTATGAATTTTAATGACAATAAACAGAGACTAGACAACTCATCTAATCACCACTAAACAATATATGAATGCAATACAAGATCAGGAGACTCTCTACAGACCTTTAGCAATGCAACAAGACAATGACAGTAGCTAAACAACTCGCCTAGCACAATACATAACAGAAACAATTAATCTAGGGCAGGAACAAGACAATACCATGCTAGACAACTCCTCAAGATACACATGCAGCAAGACACAACAGAAACAACTTAAAAACAATTAAACAAGCTCATATTAAAGGTCAGGAGGTTAGCTTACAACTCAAGGAACCTGAGCTAGTTCCTTGTACCTCCATGGCTGTGGTTCATCTGAACTTGGAAGGTTTGAGGTGTGGGTGAAGGTCCCAACACTTCTCCTTGGTATGTCCCTCCCTTTTGCAGTGCTCACATCTGAGTCCTCTCCCCTCCTTTTCTTGTACTGATCTTTATATGACTGAGAAGAGGCGGCTGCTTGATTTGCAAGTAAAAGAGACTCCTTTCCTTGAAACAAGCCGTTTGAGCCATGCTCTTTTTGGACTTGGGAACACACCTCTTCAAGAGTGGGAAGCTTCTCTGACCTCAGAATGTGCTTAATAAGGTCAGTGTAGATAGGACTGAGGGTGAGAAAGAGCCCAAACACCTTGTCTTGCTCTCTTCTTTCAAGGAGGATGTCCTGGTCTGTTGTGGATGGTCTCAACGAATCAAGCTCTCCCCAAAGAGAGCTAAACTTGCCAAAGTGACCACTAAACTCCATCTCCTCCTGAGACAGGTCGTTTATGGCCTTCTTGAGCTCATACACACGGCTCAGGTTGGATGAGTGCCATAGACTTTGTAGAGAGTCTCCCAAAGCTCCTTAGCACTCTCACAATGTAAGTAAGTCTCCATAAGAGAATCTGTAAGTGAGCTTTGGAGAATGGGCAAGACCAGTAGGTCTTTTTGCTGCCATTTCTTTCTATCTTCAAGTCCTCCACCAGTTTGCTTTGGAGCAGCTTGTGTGCAATGAACCCACAAGCCCTTTCCTCCTAGAGCAGTCTTTACCAGCCTGGACCAGAGGAGATAATTAGGTCCCTTGAGCACCACAGGAATCACTAAGCTGCTTGAATACTCCATCTTGGAGAGTTTAGAACCAGTGAACAATTGAATGCTCCCACTGGTTTATAAGAGACTGAACTTGAAACTGGACTTTGATGAGGCTTGCTGGACTGAGCTGAAGCCTTCTTGAGTTCCAGAGACTAAAGTTCTCCTTTATCTTGAGTTCTGGTGAGTCTTTTCCCTCCTGGAAAAGCTTTGGACCAGAAGATACAAGGATGAACAGAAACAGAGTTTTAAAGAGATATGAACTGTTAAAGGTTCTTGGAAGCTTTACAGGTTCTCAAGAGCTTAGAGCTCTGATACCATGTGAGATTTAAGAGAATATGATGTGATAAGGATGATGGTTAAGTGTTTAGATGTCTGGAACATAGTATGGACGATTTCAAGTGAAAGAGAATGAGTGAGAATGTAAGAGAGTATAATGGAGAATAAGAAAGTATGGGAGTGTTCTTGAGAGTATTCTTGAAAGTATTTCGTAACCAGAGAGTATTAGAGTAAAAGAGACTTAGAAGATTGTTGTAACTGAGAATGGTGAAGAAACTCCTCTCACTTGAATTGCCTTAGGTTACAACAAGCCTTCAAATAGGCCAAATAACAATAAACAATTACTAAACCTAGGTTCTATTAAACAAATACTTCTGTAGAAAGAGATGCCAAATGAGATAAAGACAAGGTCTTGCACGTCCATATGGGGAGAGAGAGACAGGAGGAGAGATGGTGGTGCATTCTCCCATTGATGAAAGTGACAGGTCACCAACAGCTCTCTCTTTAATCTTAACATGTGACTTTCTTCCATATTTGAATTTGAATCTGGTCAAACCCTCTCCCAACGTCTCCTTAGCTTCTGGAGACACTTGGGTCTTGTTCCCTTCAGTTCCTTGCCTCCCATGGCAAGTTAGGTCAGAAGATTGCTTGTGATCCAATGCTGTACGGACATTCTTCTTTCTCAGTAATCGGGATGCTTCTCATCTTTTCTTCCTACATTCTTCTCTTGATCTTCTTTATTTCTCTTTATACATACTTAGGTCATGATCCAGCTTCTTCTTCTGGTCATTCCCTTCTTTATTTCAACATATGGATGGGTTGCAACAAGAGCACAGAGATTGTAGGATACTGTGATGCAGATTGGGCAGGTGATAGAGTGGACAGGAGGTACAACAGGCTATTGCACCTTCATAGGAGGCAATCTAGTCACTTGGAAAAGCAAGAAGCAGAAGGTTGTATCATGTTCAAGTGCTGAGGCAGAATATAGAGCCATGAGAAAGCTGACTAGTGAGCTTATATGGATCAGAAACTTGCTAAAGGACTTGGGCATTGAGACAACAACACCAATCACAATGCACTGTGATAACCAGGCAGCCATTCACATAGCCTCCAACTCAGTCTTCCATGAGAGAACAAAACACATTGAAGTGGATTGTCACAAGGTGAGACAAGCAGTGGAGCAGAAGATCATTCTACCTTGTACAGGAGTGAAGATCAGCTAGCAGATATCTTCACCAAAGGAGCAAGTACTAAGGTCTGTGAGTCCATCCATCCAAGATTGGGACTCATAGACTTGTCCAGATCATGATCCTCTTAAGCCATGAAGCATCTACTCTTTTCCTCTTGTGTGTTTTGTCCCATTGGGTTTTCACACAAAAGGTTTTAATGAGGATGTCTTCATGGGTTCCAACTTAACCATGCCTTATGGTAAAGCTTGAGGGGAGTATTGAAATGAAGACATGAGAAGAGAAAGAGCAGGCATCCGGATGAATTGAGATATGATCAGTACAGACTTGGAACACAAGTCAGTCCGTCTGAAGACTTGCCTACAAGGAAGCAACTCGACCAGAGCTGAGTTTAGGAGGCAAGGAACTATTTTAAATAGTCAATGGAGTGTTCTGGAGTGCTTAGGACCGTTGGAGTTCAGGAAAGGTCAGAAGCAAGTTGGCATTTAAATATAGTAAAGATCACATGTTCTTTTAAGCAGGTTGCTGTTTGAGTCCTGTCCCTTTCAAGCCTTGGGCAGCCTCATTCTTTATTCTTATTCTTGTTGTCTTATCTCACTTTGCTATTTATATTGTAATTGTAAGCACATATCATCTAAGGAAATAAAAATCCTTCTCTTTACTCTTTGCAAACTCTCTCATCTCTCTCCCTCTCTTGTTCCACGGATTCCTCATCACTTATACTCTGTTCTTACTCTGTTTTACTCTGTTCTTCATTTTCTTTCATCTTCTTGAATCCTTGCAATGGCTTTAAGAATGGACATTGGCTTCTCATTTAACACCTCCTCCTCAGCTTGACCTGAGAATGAGTATATGGTCAAGCTTGGAAGATGAGAGCAATGATCACCAATGCCTTGAAACCACTGCCCTCTTGGCTTGAGTGGTGGTCTTTTCTCTTGAGTGTACTTCCTTTCCACCTCTTGGCATCAGGTAAGACACAGTCCAGATCATGGAAGCTCAATCACACGCTCAATCACATGGTTGCAATGGGTTCTAGATATGCTTCTTTGATCGGTTAGCAATAAGTATTGCAAGAGTGAACTCCACCACTTGCAAACTCAATTATGATCAGAGTGAACTCCATTTCTGATCTCTGGTGAGGAAATAGATGACTTGAACCTTCAGGAATTCTCTCCATTACCCCTCCTCAAGCTTGATCCGGAGTATAAGTGAAGGACCAAGCTTGAAGTGAGCAATACTGAACTTGAACCAGGAGCACAACAGTACCAACACCTGCGCTTAAGCCAACTGATCCACCCTTGGTCTCTGCTCCAATGCCTTACACCACCATTCTTCCTTGTGTTTCTCTTGAACCAGGGCTCAACACCCAAACAGGCTGCGCTTAATTCAACTGGTTCTACACAAAGGTATGAGAAGATCCAGCCTGGTGGATGGTTGGTCAACTTCTGGTCTGCCTCTCCATCAATCCTCCTTGAGGTATCTTCAAAGGACAGCCGTGTTCTGGCTCAACCAAGACTTATTACCATCTGACCTCTTCTCCAACAATCTCTCCATGGTCAGGAATATACATCATGTGTAGGCTCTGAACAGCATGGGCAAAATCTTCTTCTTTGTCTTGATTTGATGATGGACAGAGAACAACACTTGTGTACCTGAAACATCACTCAAACTCCAGAAAGAATCAGACACACACTAGGATCAGCCCTGATAACTCACAAGTCTGATCCCAATGTTTTTGAGAAAAATGCAATGGACAGAAGAATCTAAACAACTCATTCAGTTCAACTCCATGCATAAACATCACTAACTGCTCAGGTATGATAACTCATCAATAACAAGGCAATTAGGCTATTTTATCAATTTTAATGACAAGCACAGAGACTAGACAACTCATCAATCTCTTTATGCGACACATGAATGCAGTACAAGATCAGGAAACTCTCTAGACCTTTAGCTTGCAACAAGACAGAAGCTGATACTAAGCAACTCACTTAGACCAGAGATAACACAAACATCATAAGTATCATGGGACAGAAACTAGGTTCAACAACTCTAGCAACAGACCTGTCCCAAGAATACCAAACAAACCAGAGATTCATCTAGACAACTTAAGCAAGTTTAATAACTTTCCTAAGACAGGATAGATAAATCCAACAAGTTGACACAATGCTCATACAAAGAAAGGAGGTCATGCTTACAAACAAGAAACCTGAGCTGGTTTCTTGAACCTCCAGCCATGGGGGCTTACTGAGAATGTATTGTGGCGCCCTCTCTCTCCTCCAGCTTCCTTGGATAGAGAAAGAGCTTCTGGTCGCCATTCATCACCATGAGCAGAACTTTTGCAGATTTGCCATTGAGCTTCATTTGAGATATGGCTCCAAACATCACTGCCTCCTGGGTTTTCTTCATAATTATGACCCATAGATGATTGTTTGGACATTTGAGCTTCACTGGAATCGCCCCAACTCCTGTCTTCTTCATCTTGGAGATTTTGGACCAATGGATAATAGAGAGCACCCACTGGTTTGCAAGAAGCTGAGCTTGAAACTGAACATTGGTGAGGCTTGCTGGACTGAGCTTAAGCCTTCTTGAGTTCAGAAACTAAAAGTACTCCTTTCTTGAGTTCTGGTGAGCTTCTTCCCTTTGGAAAAGCTTTGGACCACAGGATACAAGGATGAAAAGAAACAGAGTTTAAAGAGAGATTTGAACAGAAATGAT
>JAEACV010000516.1:0-52205 GCA_016432835.1 Brassica nigra
TCTCAATTTGGGAAGGGCTGTTTCAAACCATGTGTCATTCTTGATCATGGCTCCCATCTCATCTCTTTGATGCTCTCCATTCCTCATGTTTGCTAGCTTCTTCATATGTCCTTGGAATATATTCTTGATCAACTCACTGATAAATGTTTGATGCTCTTCTGGATAGTTGGCGAGCACAAACAGCACTGGTTGGATGAGCTACAGCTTCAGCATTTAGTATACTCTTGTGTTGATCAGTTTGAAGCTGGTCTCTGATCCTGGTGCTCCTTCTCGGGGCTGTATCTGCTCAGGTTCTGCTTCATTTCCATGGTCTGGCTCTCCACTTGAATCTCAGTGTCTGATTCTGGTTGTATCTCATCTTGATCATGAACTACTGAGTTGTCTTCAGGTTGAGCCGAGCAGACTGCTCATCATTTCCATACCCCCCTCAGGATCCAGGATGAGGAACTTCCACATCTTCTACTGCCTCTTCTGCAGCTTGTGCTACGGTTCCTTCCTGACCTTCTCTGGTTCCCTGGTAAACTGATGCCAAGCCTTTCCATGATTACTCTCAAGTTGTTGGCTCTGTCTGAGGCGGATTGAGATAGATCCTTGAGTTCTCCCCAACTCTGCTCCTCATAATAGCCTGTTGATTCTATGAACTTGACATCCCTGGAGACTAACACTCTCTAGTGTCTGGAACATAGCATTTGTACCCTTTCTGATGTGTTGAATACCAATAAACATTGCCTTTGTGCTGGCCTCTAACTTGTTTCTGAGTTCTCCTGGAACTAAGACAAACACACACACCCAACACAAATGATCTATTTTAGGTTTGGTTTTGGTCAGTACCTCATATGGAGTGGCATCTTGAAGCACTCTTGTGGTTGTGCGGTTGATAAGGTAAGTGGCAGTGACTACTGCATCTCCCAAAATCTTTTAGGCACATTACCATGGAACATCATGCTCTAGCTACCTCCATTAAGTGCTATTCTTTCTCTCAGCCACGCCATTTTGTTGAGGTGTGTAAGGGCAACTGGTTTGTTGGATGATCCCATGGGCAGCTAGATGTTGTTTGAAGGCTGTGCTAGTGTATTCACCACCATTATCTGATCTAAGAATCTTAATCTTAACATTGAAATGGTTAGTGACATAGTTTGAAAATTTTTAAAAGCTTCTAGCACCTATCTTTTGATTGCAACAGTGTGATCCATGTGTATTTAGATTTTTCATCTATGAATGTCACAAAGTATTTATGTTGTTCTCTAGATGCACAGGGGCAGTCCACATCAGAATGAATTAAATCAAAGCAATTATCATAGATGGTCATTGATTTAGGAAGACACTCTTACAATGCTTTCTAGATACAAGCCTCACAATCACTTTTAAAAAATGCTAGGTAACAGGATGTTCAAGGCGAGAATGAGGATGTCCTAATCTAGCATGCCATATTACATCTTTAGGGATTGAGAAACAGAATGAAATAGAAGATAAATCAGAAGTTGGCCAGTGTCCTCAAGCAAATACAAGTCTCCCTTGGTTACACCCTTGCCCAAGCTTATGACTCAATATCCTGAAAATAAACTTCATTAGGGGTGAATGTAACATGGCAATTTAAATCATTTGTGGCCTTTTTAGAAACCAGGTTTGAAGCAAAGGTGGGCATGTAGAATGCCTTAGATACTTTATCAAACAATTTCAATTCACCTATACCTCTTATAGGAATTTTATCACCATTTGCTATCATCACATTTCCTAATGCTGGTTTCACATTTTTAATTAAACTAGAATCACTAATCATGTGGTGAGAAGCACCAGAGTCAATAATCAATGGTCTAGTATTTCTAAAATGTTTCTAGAATTCTCAGCAGTGTAATGACATTGTGTGAAAAAAGAGTTTTAGGTATACCAGGTTATCTTTCAAGGCCTTGATGAGCAGCTGATTATCTCATCCTGGTTGGTCCTTGCGTGGAGTACATTGATGTAGAGGCCATAGCACTTCCTCCACCATTATTATTAGAGGCACTGAGCTTGGAGTCACTGGTTCATTTCCATCAGTTGAGAGGTGGGCTCTTGCATCCTGAAAGCGTGGCTCCTTGAACTTGTTTGGCTTAAGGTGAGGTGGAGAATCCAGCACTTGTCTTTCATGTGGCCTTTCTTCTTGCAATGCTCACATATCAGACCTTCTTCTCATCCTGCTTGTAAGCCGCCCTTGACCACTGCTTCCTCAGCTTGGAGTTAGAAGTCTCCTTTACTCCCAAACAGGCCTACTGAGCCTTCCTCCTTCTGGATTTGAGCACATACTTCATCCAGGTCAGGTAGCTTATCAGCTCTCAAGATGTGCTTAATCAGGCTTCCATAAGATGGGTTTAGAGTGAGCAATAGACCAAACACTTTCCTCTTCACGCCTTGTTAAGAGGGTGGCTGGATCAGTTGTGTGAGGTCTTAGTAACTCAACTCTGCCCAAAGAGACCTATACTTGCGAAATGAGGTTGAAACTCCTCATCTCCTTGGCTGAGAGCATTGATGGCCTTTTCACTTCAAAACTCTAGTAAGGTTGGAGACATTTCCATACACTTTGTAGAGTGTATCCACAGCTGCTTGGTGGTCTCACAGTATGAGTAAGACTCCATAATAGCTGGTTCAGGGCTAAGGAGGGCTGTGAGCACCATGAGATCTTCCTGACCCCATTTACCTTCATCAGCTACCACCATCTCCTTTCCATCTTCTCCTTGGATAGTTTGTTTTGGAGCTGTTTCTGTTGAGACATGGCTCCATAAACCTTTTCCTCCAGGGCAATCTTCACCATCCTGGCCCATAAGGAGTAGTTAACTCCTTTAAGGTCACAGGAATGCTGAGAGTCAGTTGTTGTTGTTGTTGCTATCCATCTTTGCCTTCACTCGAAGAACACAAGAACAGGAGAAGAGGATTTAAGAGATGGGAGATTAAGAAAAGTATTCTTGGAAGAGAAGTTCAGAAGCTTTTGCTCTGATACCATGAAAGATTATAGATGGGTTGTATTTGGTTCAGGAACAAGTTAAGATCAAGAGAGAGATAAAGAGAGTTGTGAATGACTAAAGAGGAACATATTTCCTTAGATAAATTTAGAACACAGCCTATTTAAAAGGCAAGACAGATCATGAAAGTTGCCATGAGAGAAACAATTAAACAATTAGAGATAGTACAATGAGCAATAAACAAATGGGAGAGTTCTGGTCAGGCTCGTTAAGCTGGAGTGAAAGTGACCTTTCACAGCGGTCTTCTCTCCTCTGATTCTCCTTAAGTCCACCCTGACACTTCCTAACGTCTCTCTTACTCTTGTGTCGCGCTCCACACCTAGCTCATTTAAATACTGTTTCCTCTTAATTAAAGTCTTTCTCTTGTCTTGCAAGCCACGGTAGGTTGAGTGATCATAACTTGTACGGACAGTAGTTCTTTGATCACACCACAAACGTGTCTTGCCTTGCTCTCAAATGCCTTCTATAGGTTCATGTCTGATATTGAATCTCTTATTTGCTTCATGTCAACATCATGTCACCCATGTGTACTTGGACTTCTCATCAATGAAGGTGACAAAGTTATTTATGATTTTCTCTGGACATACAGGGCAGTCCACATCAGAGTGAACCAGGTCGAAACACTTCTCATAGATAGTGCTAGACCTTGGAAAGACTGTTGTCTGCAATGCTTCCCCAAGATGCAAAGCTTCACACTCATCATTCTTAAGACCACTCAGGCTATCAGATTTAAAGCTCTAGTATGAGGATGTCCCAATCTAGCATGCCATATGGTGCTCTCAACTCCAGTAGATGTACTGACCATGCAAAATGAAGAAGCAGATTCAGATAGCTTAGTCTTCTGAAGATGATATAGTTCCTGATGGCTGTGACCTTTCCAATAACATGCCTGTCTTTGGTCTTGAAACTCAACCTCATCTGGTCTAGAAGACAACCTGACAACTCAGATCAACATAGCCTTCAGACTAGCAAATTAGAAGTAAACTAGGCATATATAAGGCAGTAGATTCCTATCAAACAACCTAAGGTTCCCTATCCATATCTTCTTATCACCATTTTGCTATAATAGCATTCCTGAGGCAGGCTGGATATCACTGATCGAAGTTCCTATCACTAATCATGTGATGGCTAGCTCCTGAATCTATAATAATGGGTTTAGAGTCAAGAAGTGAGTATACAGCCTCCTTTGGTGAGATAAGGGCCTTGGCAGCTTTGATAAAGGAATCAAGGTCTCTTGGTCGGCTGGACCATCCGGGTTACTCCTCCATGTTCCTCCTCCTTCAGTTTGAATCTCCACTGAGGCTGAATACATTGTTCTTCCTTGAATCACTTGGTGCTCAAACTCCTTGAGCTTAAATGTATTAGAGCTTGCTTCTCAGGAACATACATCTTCAAAGATCAGAAGCTTCCTTTCTCTAAGGAAATAATTTATCAGATTGTTGTAGGATAAATCCAGGCTTATGAGAAGCTGAAGAACCTGTCTTGCTCATACACAGTTTGGAGACTCTCCATAGATTACCATAACCAGTTTGAAGACTCTCCCATAGATGCTTGGCAGTTTTAAAGTGTGAGTAAGCCTCAAAGATTGATTCTGCAGAGGTATGAATGATCTCAAGTGTTAACTGGTCTTCTTGACTTGTCTTCATTCTTCAGGTCATGTGCTGGTTCCTCCTTGAGCCATCCTTTTTGAAGCTGGCCTTTATAATGGCTGTCCCAAAGTCCATGACTCCCTAAGGTAACTCTGGCAGCTCTTGCACCCACCAGATAATTAGAACCCTCAGGGTTACTGGAATAAAAATTCTTGACTCCATTTCCATGGCTGGTTCTCTTTTATCCATTGGACAGGATAAAGGAACCAGAAAGGATATGAATCTAGAGAATTGGAGAATATAATTTCAACAGAGAAGTATAAGAACTCAGATTAAATAAGGAATTTATGGAAATAGAAGAGGTCAGAGAGGATTTAAATCAAGCAAAGTGAAAACAAAGTCAGAAAACACAGGTGAGAAAATAAGAGTGAATTCTTGAGGAAGATATGAAGAACAGAGAGTCTCAAGAGCTTGGGCTCTGATACCATGTGAGAATAAAAGATTTATAGGTAGTTTATTGCTGGAAACTCAAGAAAGTACTGCTGGAAACTCAAGAACATGAAGAACAAGAGAGAGAGGAGGAAGAGAGGATGGATTTCAGAAATTGGAGAGAGAAGGAGAATAATTCCTTGTTAATTCATTCTGGATGTTTACAATATGAACAACTTGCCTAACATAAAGACAAGCAAAAGAGTAAATAAACAAGGAGGACAACACTGGTGGAGAGATAGTGACATGTCTGAACAAATGCAGATCTTATCTTGAGAACATGTGATCTCCTTATTTAAATCATTCAAACTCTTGCAGCTGGTCAACCAAACCCCTTCTCTTTGCTCATGAGGCATGTCTTTGGGACGCAGGTTACCTTCCTTGACTTGCAATCAAGCTGGTTTACAATAGGAGAGTTGTACGGACAGACTTCACTTCTTCTCTTCAAACCGTGTGCTCATCTCTTCTTCATATCAACACTGCCTTATTTCTTCTTCATCTCAACATCCCAAGTCCTTGATATCAAAGGCAGTTTTAGGAGAAAGCTTTAGTTGAGGAGATACCTTCCTGGTTACTACCAGTGATGATGATATCATCCACATACACCAAGATGACTACAATGCCTTGACTGCTGGTCAGAGTGAATAGAGATGGTCTGCTTGAGACTTCACAAAACCTCTCCCATTGAGTGTTGTGCTTAGTTTGTGGTACCAGGCTCTTGGAGATTGCTTTAAGCCATAGATGGCCTTCTTTAGTCTTAAGACATTTCCTGGTTTCACCATATCTTCTAGACCAGGAGGTGGTCTCATATAGACTTCATCTTCCAACTCTCCTTGAAGGAATGCATTCTTCACATCCATCTGCCATAGATCCCTCAAGATTGACAGCAAGTGAGGAGGATCCTTATAGTATGCAGCTTAGCCACTGGTGCAAAGGTGTCTAGATAATCTTCACCATAGACCTGAGTGTATCCTCTTGCCACTAATCTTGTCTTCCTTCTTTCTGGCTTGCCATTGGCTCCATACTTGATTGTATATAACAGCCTGCTGGTTACTGCTTTCTTTCCTTTGGGAGGCTGTCTCAAACCATGTGTCATTCTTAACCATGGCTCCCATCTCATCTCAACTGATGCTCTCCATTCCTCATGTTGCATACCTCTTCATATGTCCTTGGAATATATTCTTGATCCAATTCACTGATAAATGCTTGATGCTCTTCTGGATAATGTGCAAGCGAGCAAACAGCACTGGTTGGATGAGCTACAGCCTCAGCATTGAAGTATACTCTTGTGTTGATCAATTTGAAGCTGGTCTCCTGATCCTTGTGCTCCTTCTCAAGGGCTGTACTTGGGTTCTGCTTCATTTCCATGGTCTGGCTCCTCCACTTGAATCTCAGTGTCAGATTCTGATTGTATCTCATCTTGATCATGAACTACTGAGTTGTCTTCAGGTTGAGCTGGCGCAGACTGCTCATCATTTCCATTACCCCCCTCATGATCAGGATGAGTAACTTCCATCTTCTACTTCTACAGCTTGTGTTGGTTCCTCCCTGACCTTCTCTGGTTCCTTGGTAAACTGATGCCAAGTCTTTCCATGATTACTCTCAAGTTGTTGGCTCTGTCTGAGAGCAGATTGAGATAGATCCTTGAGTTCTCCCAACTCTGCTCCTCATAATAGCCTGTTGATTCTATGAACTTGACATCCCTGGAGACTAACACTCTCCTAGTGTCTGGAACATAGCATTTGTACCCTTTCTGATGTGTTGAATACCCAATAAACATTGCCTTTGTGCTTCTGGCCTCTAACTTGTTTCTGAGTTCTCCTGGAACTAAGACAAACACACACAAACACACAAATGATCTATTTTAGGTTTAGTTTTGGTCAGTACCTCATATGGAGTGGCATCTTGACACTCTTGTAGGTGTGCGGTTGTGGCAAGTGACACTGCATCTCCCTCTCCTTTTAGGCACATTACCATGGAACATCATGCTCAGCTACCTCCATTGAGGTGCCTATTCTTTCTTTGCCAGCCATTTTGTTGAGGGTGTAGGGCAACTGGTTTGTTGGATGATCCCATGGGCATCTAGATGTTGTTTGAAGGCTGTGCTAGTGTATTCACCACCATTATCTGATCTAGAATCTTAATCTTAACATTGAAATGGTTAGTGACATAGTTTTGAAAATTTTTAAAAGCTTCTAGCACCTATCTTTTGATTGCAACAGTGTGATCCATGTGTATTTAGATTTTCATCTATGAATGTCACAAAGTATTTATGTTGTTCTCTAGATGCACAAGGGGCAGTCCACACATCAGAATGAATTAAATCAAAGCAATTATCATAGATGGTCTTTGATTTAGGAAAGACACTCTTACAATGCTTTCAAGATACAAGCCTCACAATCACTTTTAAAAGAAATGCTAGGTAACAGGATGTTCAGGCAGAAGAGGATGTCTCTGCCATATTACATCTTTAGGGAATCGAGAAACAGAATTGAAATAGCAAGATAAATCAGAAGTTGGCCGAGTGTCCTCAAGCAAATACAAGTCTCCCTTGGTTACACCCTTGCCAAGCAACTTACTTGACTCAATATCCTGAAAATAAACTTCATTAGGAATTGATGTAACATGACAATTTAAATCATTGGTGACCTTTTTAACAGAAACCAAGTTTGAAGCAAAGGTGGGCATGTAAAATGCCTTAGAAACTTTATCAAACAATTTCAATTCACCTATACCTCTTATAGGAATTTTATCACCATTTGCTATCATCACATTTCCTAGTGCTGGTTCCACATTTTTAATTAAACTAGGATCACTAATCATGTGGTGAGAAGCACCAGAGTCAATAATCAATGGCCTAGTATTTTTTAAAAGTGTTTCTAGAATTCTCAGCAGTGTGACAAGCATTGTGTGAATAACCAAGAGTTTTAGGTATACCAGAGTTGTCTTTCAAGGCCTTGATGAGGCATTGATTATCTCATCCTGGTTGGTCCTTGCTGTGGAGTACATTGATGTGAGGCCATAGCACTTCCTCCACCATTGTTGTTAGAACACACTGAGCTTGGAGTCACTGGTTCATTCCCATCAGTTGAAAGGTGAGCTCTTGCATCCTGAAAGCGTGGCTCCTTGAACTTGTTGGGCTTAAGATGAGGGTGGAGAATCCAGCACTTGTCTTTCATGTGGCCTTTCTTCTTGCAATGGTCACATATCAAGACCTTCTTCTCATCCTGCTTGTAAGCCGCCTTGTTTGCCACTGCTTCCTCAGCTTGGTGAGCCATGGTTAAGTCTCCTTTACTCCCAAACAAGCCTACTGAGCCTTCCTCCTTCTGGATTTGAGCACATACTTCATCCAGGTCAGGCTTATCAGCTCTCAAGATGTGCTTAACAGACTTCCATAAGATGGGTTTAGAGTGAGCAGTAGTCCAAACACTTTGTCTTCTTCACGCCTTGTTAAAGTGGCTGGATCAGTTGTGTGAGGTCTTAGTAACTCCAGCTCTGCCCAAAGAGATCTGTACTTGCCGAAATGGGGTTGAAACTCTTCATCCCCTTGACTAAGAGCATTGATGGCTCTTTTCACTTCAAAGACTCTAGTAAGGTTGGAGACATTTCCATACACTTTGTAGAGTGTATCCCACTGCTTGGTGGTCTCACAGTATGAGTAAGACTCCATAATAGCTGGTTCCAGGGGACTAAGGAGCTGTGAGCACCATGAGATCTTCCTGGCCCCATTTGTCTTCATCAGCTACCACCTTCTCCTTTCCATCTTCTCCTTGGATAATTTGTTTTGGAGCTGCTTCTGTTGAGACATGGCTCCATAAACCTTTTCCTCCAGGGCAATCTTCACCATCCTGGCCCATAAGAGGTAATTAACTCCCTTTAAGGTCACAGGAATGCTGAGAGTTCGGTTGTTGTTGCTATCCATCTTTGCCTTCACTGCAAGAACACAAGAACAGGGAGAGAAGGATTTAAGAGATGGATATGAGTAAAAAGCAGTATTTGGAAGCGAGTAGGTTCAAGAGCTTTGTTGCTCTGATACCATGATAATTTGTAAGAAGATTAAGGAAGATTTGTGAAGAAGAGTAAGAAGATTAAGAACAAGAGATGAGGCGATTAGAATCCGAGAGAGAGTTGTGAGTCTGAAGAGAAACATATTTTCTTGTATTGATTTAGGAACCTATTACACACTATTTAAAGAGCAACAAGCTGCAAAGTGGGCACAGAGAAGTAAACAATTGAGAGAGTACAATGCAAAGGAATAAACAAATAGGGAAGATCTGGCGGGCTGGCTCGTCCAGCCATGGTGAAAGTGACTGGTCTGGCGGCTCTCCCCTCTTCTTTCTTCACGTGATTCTCCTCTCTCAAGGTGTCGACACTTCTTCTTCATTTCTGGTTGATTTAAATGCCTTTCCTGGTCAAGTATTTCACTTGCCTTGCAAGTTACTCTAGGTCACTCTTTGACTTGTCTGGTGGCATCCATTTGATCACTTCACCAACCTGTATTCCCTGCATTCTCTGTGTGTCTCTTTAATGATGTAATAGGCTTCTCATTATTTGCTTCATGTCAACAGAAAGTGGTACTCAGTCTGGTGGAATTGGGAAAGAGATTCTGGTGGATCAAATGAGAGTGGTGTTCAATCAAATGAACAAGAGCCCAGAAGAAGAACAAGTTCAGGAGAAGATTACAAGAGGAAGGTGAGAGATCCTTCCAACTGGGTAAACACAAGAGTGTACTACAATGCCCAGGCTGTGGAGCATCCCCTCAAGCTATGTGTTCCTTTGCAGAGTTCCCGGATGATCATACAGCCTTCACAGTTAACTTGGATGAAACCTATATTCCGAGAACATATGAGGAAGCTGTAGCCATAAAATGGAAGAATCAGTTAATGATGTGGAGCAATGATTAAAAATGAGACTTGGTATGAGAGTGAACTGCCTAAAGGGAAGAAGGCAGTGACTAGTAAATGGGTGTTTACAATCAAATTTTACCCTGATGGAAGAATAGAGCATGAGTCTAGGATGGTGGCAAGAGGATTTACTCAGACATCACGGTGAGGACTATGTTGAGACCTTTGCACCTGTGGCTAAACTCCACACTATCAGGATAGTATTGTCTCTAGCTGCTGTGAATCTTGAGTGGGATTTGTGGCAAATGGATGTGAAGAATGCATTTCTTCAAGGGAAGAAGATGAAGTATATGCATCCACCACCAGGTCTTGAACATCTAGTCAAGAAGGGTAATGTGTTGAGATTAAGAAAAGCTATCTATGGTCTCAAGCAATCTCCAAGGCGTGGTACAACAAGTTGAGCACAACACTGAATGGGAAAGGATTCAGGAAGTCAGAATGGATCACACTCTCTTTACATAACCTCCATCTGGCATTGTTGTGTTGCTGGTTTATGTGGATGATATCATCATCACAGGAAGTGATAAGGAAGGCATCAAGGCGACAAAGAGGTATCTTAAGGCAAGCTTTGAGATTAAAGACTTGGGAAAAATGAAATACTTCCTTGGGATTGAGATATGCAGATCAAAGGAAGGGTTGTTTATGTCTCAGAAGTATGTGATTGATCTCTTGAAGGAGCTGATGAAACTTTATTTTAATTTTTTATCTTATGTTTTAAAATTAAGACTATGGTTTACTTATCACACATTTAGAGACCAAGGAGCCTGTTCCTTGCCTTCTCTATATATATGTACTCGGATGCCTAGTTTCATTTATCCAATCTTTTATTTTCAGACTCTTGTCTCTCTCTCTTTCAGCCCATGAAGTCTCTTGTAGCTTAAGTGAACTTTGAGTCTTTTGTTAGTGTGTCATATCTAACAAAACCACAAAGAGTAGTCCTTCTTGGTGTGTCATATCCGAGTCTGATTGCTTAAGTATCAAGGAGACCCTCACATCTCTTTGTGTCACCATTCATTCCACCATTGGAGCAGTTTGAGTCTTTTGATTCTCTGTTTGCAAGGATCTATCCCATTCAACCAGAGAAGCATCCTAGGAGTGTATTATGATCCCTCTTGATCAGTATGAGAACCCTCTTGATTCCCCCTTCAGGATTAGGATGAACCACTTAGCATTCTTTTGCTCCTCAACAGGCACTGGTGTACTAGGATTCATGTTTATACCAAGGCTCTCCATGATGTGCTTCAGATTTTGTGCTCTATCAGGCTCCTTTGGACAGGTCCTTGAGCTCATCCCAATTCTTTTCATCAAAGTAGCCTCTGGATTCAACAAACTGATAAATTATAAGAAGTATTGGGTAGATTTGTGTAGCAGATTAAGAACAAAGAGATGGAATCGAGAGAGAGAGAAGTTCAAAGAGAGAGATGTAAGAATGAAGAGGAACATATTTCCTTGACTTGATTTGGAACCTATTACATTCTACTTAAAGAGAGCGAGATCGCAAGTAGACAAAGGGACAATAAACAAATGGGAGATAGTACAAGGCAAAGAATAAACTAATGGGAGGAGATCTGGTCGGCTGGCTCGTCCAATGGTGAAAGTGACAGTTCTGGCTCTCTCTCCTTCTCGCTTCACGTGATTCTCCTCCAGCGTTATTCTCCTCAAGTGTCGACACTTCTCCACATTTCTGGCCGATTTAAATGCTCTTCCTGATCAAGTATTTCACTTGCCTTGCAAGTTACTCTGTCACACTCTTCACTTGTACGGATAGCATCAACTTGATCATTCCACCAAACTTGTCTTGCCTTGCTCTGCGTGTGTCTCTTTAATAGTGTAATAGACCTCTCATTATTGGCTTCATGTCAACTCCCCTCAAGCTTGACCATAGAGATTGGTCAAGCTTGGAAACCATGAAGCATTCCTCATTAAAACCTTTATTGGAAAAACCACTTGGGATAAAAACCAAGCAAAGGAAAAAGAGTAGAACACTTCATGGTGAGAAGATCAGTGACATGTGAGATCTATGAGTCAAGCTTAGGATGAATGAACTCACAGACCTTGATGCTTGCTGCCTTGGTGAAGATGTCAGCAAGTTGATCTTCACTTCTAGTATATGGGAGGATAACTTGCTGTTCCTGCTTGTCTCACCTTGTGGCAGTCTACTTCTATGTGCTTTGTCCTCTCATGAAGACTGAGTTGGATGCAATGTGTATTGCAGCCTGGTTGTCAATCATGTAGTCATTGGTGTGGTGATTTCAATCCCCAAGTCTCTTAGCAGCCCCTTGATCCATATGAGCTCACTTGTAAGCTTTCTCATTGATCTATACTCTGCCTCAGCACTGAACAAGACACCACCTTCTGCTTCTTGCTCTTCCATGTGACCAGATTAAAAGATTTTCAGAGCCCTGGTCATGTATGTGTATGAAATCGCCATTAAAGGCTGGATAAGGTCTTGATCTAGTTGAATGAGAGGGTCTGATGAGACAGAGATTTGTATGAGGAATAAAGAGACTAGAAAGAGATTAGAGAGACTAAGAGACTGAGAGATTAAGAGTTTAAATGTCTAGAGAGATTCAGAGTTTCATAACCAAGAACAGAGTTTCATTCATGAAGGAGGAGGAAACCCCCTCTCACTTAAGAGTTTACAAGCATACAAAGAGCTTAAATACATGGCAACACTTTGAAAGCCTAAGCTATGGATAAGAAAGAAGAGTGGAGATGGACTGATTTGAAATGGATGGTGTTGATCTGGTCAGGGGGGCTGAGTCTTGGACTGATCTATTTCAAAATGTATGGCTGGATTGCTTCCTTTTGGATGAAGGGCTAGGATGGATCCGTGTGGAGCTTTTGCTGTAAAGGTAAAGTTGCTTTCCCTTTCCAGCCTGTCTCTTATTCACTGATCCAAAGTATATTCCCTTTGCTTCCTTCATTCCCAACGGTCACTAGTCTTTAAGCTAGCCACGCCCTATTGTTGCACAAGCACCCTTTCTCATGCCTTGTGTTCCAAGACTCCATCCAGCCTTGTACGGATTAGGTTTGATCATACACTCTTGTCCCTATCTTTGCACAAGTCTTCAATTGCTCCCAAACATGCTTCTAAGTCCCTCCTGGACTTTGCCCTAACTTTGCACTCTCTGCAGATGCTTATCAGTCACTCTGAAGCCTTGCAGACAATCTCTGCAAGCCTGACCTATTCTTGCACCAGACCCAACTTCATCCAACCATCTCCACTCTCTTCTTAAGATCAGTCTAAGCTCCTCCTGAGCTTAACTTCTCAATGATAAATGCCTCAATACACTTCTGAAGCTTTGCTGAACTTCTTCTAGAGATCACCTGAAGCCCTATTAGTGCACAAGCTCCATTTGCTCTTCAGTTCAACACTCCCCTCAAGCTTAACTCTAAGAGATCCTGAGTTAAGCTTGGAACCTGAAGAGCTCCTCATTAAAAACCTCACCAAGGAAAACCCTTTGGGACAAAACCTTGATGAGGGAAAAGAGTAGAAGCCTTCAAGGCCTAGGGTTGGCCATTGAGTCTTTGTGCCTTACCAGCAATGTAAGGGACACAAAGACTCTGGATCATGGCCCTCATGTGATGCAAGGTCGATCCCTCTTCCCTTGCTCATCACCAACACACTTGTACTCTTCTTCAGACAGATCTTGGTCTCTCCCCTTTCCCACTTCCTGTTGTGCAGTGCTTTCGGACACTCTGACCTTCCTTGATAGATACAAGCTGAGTCTTGCTTCTTCTGAGTCACTCCTTTGTGCTTGAACTACATGAGGATGCTTCAGCTTCTCTCCAATCACCTCAACACTAGAAGCCAGCTTAGGTGCTTCTTCATCCTTCATCACACTTCACAACAGGTTGCCTCCTCTTCTTGAATAACCGCCAGTACTCTCTCATCAAAGCCTTCTCAACACTCCCCTCAAGCTTGACCATGTGGAACAAGTCAAGCTTGGAAGGAAAACTTCTTGATCCTCCATTGCTCCTTGCTGTCCACCTTCTTGAACCGGCTTCTCCAAGATCATTGAAGCTTATCAACACTCCCCTCAAGCTTGACCATGTGGAACAAGTCAAGCTTGGAGGAGACTTCTTGATCCTCCACAATTGCTCACTGCTGTCCACCTTCTTGAACCGGCTTCTCCAAGATCATTGAAGCTTATCAACACCCTCGGCTTGACCATGTGGAACAAGTCAAGCTTGGGAGGATAGCTTCATGATCTACATACTCTCATTGCGCCACCTTGAACTTCGCCATCTGCTTTGGATTGCTTATGGAAGCTTCTGCCTCTTCAGCCACCTCACCATAGAAGCCGCACTGATAGAGTCTTCATCTTCTCACAGCCAAGAGCACTCTGACTTCTCTTGCCTGAACACCACTGCCTAGACCCGGATGGCTCCTTCTTCAGTTGCTTGCAATGGACACCTTCTGAACCAATAGACTCGGATAGCTCCTCTGAACAAACAGACTGCTCACTTAACTACCTTCTGACCTCTCTTTTTTGCTTAGGCACTCCACTGCCTAGACCGGGATGTCCTTCTGAACCAACAGACTGCTCACTTAACTCCCTCCTCAAGCTTGGATTGGATTGGAAGTCCAAGCTTGCAAGTGAGCTAGTGAGTCTTCACACCAGTGGCATCACAACATGAGTACCACCTTTCCATTGCACATACAATGGGAACCTTCTTCTGCCTCTTCTACTCGGATGGATGGTGAGCTAAAGACACTTCTTGTGAACCTGAAACAACACTCAAACTCCAGCAAAGATCAGAAACAATTTGCATTGGGTCAAACCTTGATTCCACATCAAGTTTGAACACCAATGTCTTAAAGCAATGCACAAGATTAAACTAAACATTTTAAAGTTCTAATCTTTGCAAGCAAACTCTAAGCACAAGCAAGATCATTCAGATTCAATACAAGTTACTTAGGCAATTTTAAAGCTCCTTTTACTGCTCCTTAGACATGAGTCTAGCATCAACACAGAAAGCAAAAGATGATAATATGCACTAGCCATTATCAGTTTCCATTCATGAATGCATCAGCGATCAAGACACTACAATCTGCTACACATTCATTAGAGGCCAAGCATCACTTATCATCCACCAACATCAGATGCATTACTTTCAATCAGAATCAAGCTTATGAGCAAACAAGATTTAAACAACACTGTCTAACATCCTAGCAAGCACATAACTCATCGGACAAGCATTTCACTCTTCAAACACTAAACAAGCCTTTTAAGCATCCTGGGACAGAACAAGCTATTTCATATAGCAATAAGCAATTATCCACAGGTTTTAAATCAATACACATCACAACAACCAAGCACAAGTTTCATTTTAAGAGATAGGAATGGCTTACAAACAAGGAACCAGCTAGTTCCTTGAGCCTCCTTAGCATTCGGTCATGCTCTTTTGATGGACTGGAGCTGTTGAATCGTCACCCAACTAACCCCTCCTGATGTTCATGACCGCTGCTTAACCTTCTCACCACCAGGTTCCACCTTTCTTCATTGTCTCAACGCCAGCTTCTGGAACAAAGGAAAGCTCTCTTCTTGAAAGGTTCCATCTTGAACAGACAGTTGGCTCGTCTTGTATGGACAGGAAAGGAAAGGAACCGCCTTGATAAACCTCCATAGCTTCAAACACCTTCTTCTTGAAGAGATAGAGCCAAACTGGACAGATCTTCATGGTTGGACTTGAGGTGAGGCCAGACTTGTGACTTGGATCGGAAGCTTCAGCTCAGGTTCTCATGAACCTGGCTCTGATACCATAAAAGATTTTCAGAGCCCTGGTCATGTATGTGTATGAAATCGCCATTAAAGGCTGGATAAGGTCTTGATCTAGTTGAATGAGAGGGTCTGATGAGACAGAGATTTGTATGAGGAATAAAGAGACTAGAAAGAGATTAGAGAGACTAAGAGACTGAGAGATTAAGAGTTTAAATGTCTAGAGAGATTCAGGAGTTTCATAACCAAGAACAGAGTTTCATTCATGAAGGAGGAGGAAACCCCTCTCTCTTTCTAGAGAAAGCATAAACTTAAATACATGGCAACACTTTAGAAAGCCCTAAGCTATGGATAAGAAATGAAGAGTGGAGATGGACTGATTTGAAATGGATGGTGTTGATCTGGTCAAGGGGAGCTGGCGAGTCTTGGACTGATCTATTTCAAAATGTATGGCTCGGATTGCTTCCTTTTGGATGAAGGGCTAGGATGGATCCGTGTGGAGCTTTTGCTGTAAAGGTAAAGTTGCTTTCCCTTTCCAGCCTGTCTCTTAGCTACACTGATCCAAAGTATATTCCCTTTGCTTCCTTCATTCCCCAGCGGTCACTAGTCTTTAAGCTAGCCACGCCCTATTGTTGCACAAGCACCCTTTCTCATGCCTTGTGTTCCAAGACTCCATCCAGCCTTGTACGGATTAGGTTTGATCCGTACACTCTTGTGCCTATCTTTGCACAAGTCTTCAATTGCTCCCAAACATGCTTCTAAGTCCCTCCTGGACTTTGCCCTAACTTTGCACTCTCTGCAGATGCTTATCAGTCACTCCTGAAGCCTTGCAGACAATCTCTGCAAGCCTGACCTATTCTTGCACCAGACCCAACTTCATCCAACCATCTCCACTCTCTTCTTAAGATCAGTCTAAGCTCCTCCTGAGCTTAACTTCTCAATGATAAATGCCTCAATACACTTCTGAAGCTTTGCTGAACTTCTCTAGAGATCACCTGAAGCTTGCCCTATTAGTGCACAAGCTCCATTTGCTCTTCAGTTCAACACAGATTCCCTCAATAAAGGTGCAATAGCCTGTGGTTGATCTTCTATCCACTCTATCTCCAGCCCAATCAGCATCACAATACCCCACAACCTCAGTGCTCTTGTTACACGCCATCCATACTCCCTGACCAGGTGCTGCTCTTAAGTATCCCAAGACCCTCTCCACCATGTTCCAGTGATGTATCTTGGGGCTTGCATATGCTGGCTTACTTGGTTCACAGCAAAACACACATCTGGCAGTGTAGTGAGATAGATGAGCTTCCCAACCATTCTTCTATACTTCTTGACATCAGTGAAGGGAGTTGCATCATACTCCCCTCGCAGCACCTTGTAGCCTTTTAATGGTGTCTGTGGCCTGTCTACCTCCAGATCTCCTGCCTTATTTAAGATATCAAGTGTGTACTTCCTTTGGGATAAGAAGAGGCCCTCCTTGGATCGGCAATTCAATCCCTAGGAAGTTGCTAACTCTCCCAGTCCTTAATATCAAAGGCAGTTTTAAGAAAGCTTTAGTTGAGGGATACCTTCCTGGTTATTACCAGTGATGATGATATCATCCACATACACCAAGATGACTACAATGCCTTGGCTGCTGGTCAGTGTGAAGAGAGAATGGTCTGCTTGAGACTTCACTCCTCTCATTGAGTGTTGTGCTTAGTTTGTGGTACCAGGCTCTTGGAGTTGCTTCAAGCCATAGATGGCCTTCTTTAGTCTTAAGACATTTCCTGGTTTCACCATATCTTCTAGGAGGTGGTCTCATGTAGACTTCATCTTCAACTCTCCTTGAAGAAGGCATTCTTCACATCCATCTGCCATAGATCCCTCAAGGTTGACAGCAAGTGATAGGAGAATACTTATAGTGTGCAGCTTAGCCACTGGTGCAAAGGTGTCTAGATAATCTTCACCATAGACCTGGAGTGTACCCTCTTGCCACTACTCTTGTCTTCCTTCTTTCTGGCTTGCCATTGGCTCCATACTTGATTGTATATAAAAGCCTGCTGGTTACTGCTTTCTTTCCTTTGGGAAGGGCTGTCTCAAACCATGTGTCATTCTTAACCATGGCTCCCATCTCATCTCCGACTGATGCTCTCCATTCCTCATGTTGCATAGCCTCTTCATATGTCTTTGGAATATATTCTTGATCCAATTCACTGATAAATGCTTGATGCTCTTCTGGATAGTGGGCAAGCGAGCAAACAGCACTAGTTGGATGAGCTACAGCTTCAGCATTGAAGTATACTCTTGTGTTGATCCAATTTGAAGCTGGTCTCCTGATCCTGGTGCTCCTTCTCAAGGGCTGTATCTGCTCAGGTTCTGCTTCATTTCCATGGTCTGGCTCCTCCACTTGAATCTCAGTGTCTGATTCTGGTTGTATCTCATCTTGATCATGAACTACTGAGTTGTCTTCAGGTTGAGCGCAGACTGCTCATCGTTCCATTACCCCTCTCAGATCAGGATGAGTGACTTCCACACTTCTTCTGCCTCTTCTACAGCTTGTGTTGGTTCCTTCCTGACCTTCTCTGGTTCCCTTGGTAAACTAATGCCAAGCCTTTCCATGATTACTCTCAGTTGTTGGCTCTGTCTGCGAGGCAGATTGAGATAGATCCTTGAGTTCTCCCCAACTCTGCTCCTCATAATAGCCTGTTGATTCTATGAACTTGACATCCCTGGAGACTAACACTCTCCTAGTGTCTGGAACATAGCATTTGTACCCTTTCTGATGTGTTGAATACCCAATAAACATTGCCTTTGTGCTTCTGGCCTCTAACTTGTTTCTGAGTTCTCCTGGAACTAAAGCACACACACCCAAACACACATGAAATGATCTATATTAGGTTTAGTTTTGGTCAGTACCTCAAATGGAGTGGAATCTTGAAGCACTCTTGTAGGTGTCGGTTGATAAGGTAAGTGGCAGTGACTACTGCATCTCCCAAAATCTTTTAGGCACATTACCACGGAACATCATGCTCTGGCTACCTCCATTAAGTGCCTGTTCTTTCTCTCACACCATTTTGTTGAGGTGTGTAAGGACAACTGGTTTGTTGGATGATCCCATGTGCAGCTAGATGTTGTTTGAAGGTTGTGCTAGTGTATTCACCACCATTATCTGATCTAAGAATTTTAATCTTAACATTGAAATGGTTAGTGATATAGTTTTGAAAATTTTTAAAAGCTTCTAGCACCTATCTTTTGATTGCAACAGTGTGATCCATGTATATTTAGATTTCTCATCTATGAATTATTGAAATAAATAAAGGAATGACCAGAAGAAGAAGCTGGTTGATGATCCAGGATAAGTTCATCAAGAGAGCCAATTTGGTTCTGTTTTGTACAGACTTGCTCCACAAGCTACCACTTGACCTAACCTGACTTGCAAGGCAAGGAATGAGTTGTGGAGGATCTTATGGACGTTGGGAACCTCCAAGAAGTCAAGGAAATCAGTTTGAATTTAAATAAGAGAGGCTGGTTTGAATTTGAAAAGAAGTCACATGGGGTCCTTTGGAGAAGCAGCTGGCCTGTCACTTTCACTCAAGCAGGCTGTGCCAACCTCTCTCCTGTCCCTTTCTCCTCATCTGGTCGTGGCTTGTCCACATCCTCCTGGCCTCTTCCATTTCCCATTATATTAGTTGTTTAGTCATTCCCTGATTTAATCTTTGTTTATTGTAAGTGATTGCCTATTTAAAGGCTGCACCATTCTTGTAAAAAATTATCCAGTATCAATACAAGTTCTTTCAGTCTAATTTCGTGGCTCTCTCTTGCTTGTGTCTAAACAATATTCACAATGTAAGGAGTTTAGAGTTATGGTTTAGAGGCTGCCTTAACTCTCTTTCCTTAAGGCAGCCTAATACTTGTAAAACTCCTCTAAACTCTTCTTTATCTTCTCTTAAGCTCTAGCTTACTGATTCTAAATCCTCTTCATCTTAAGTACACAAACTCAAAGTGTTGTGTTACTACAGAAGGATAGATTCAAACTAGAGATTCTCAGCTTTCTATAACCAGTTTACTCTCTAGGATCTTGGTTGTACTATAGGCTGTGTGAGAGGATTCAACCACCAGTTGGTTGTCTCTTCCTTTTAATGGTGAGTTCCTGTTGTATGGTTGAAGGGATTCAGTTACAAGTTAACTGAATACTCTCTTGACATGAGACAAACACTCATGAATTCCAACATGGTATCAGAGCCTGGTTGCTCTTCTTTGGGATTAAACTCACTATTTTCTCTCTGATTTTGAATAAATTCTTTCTCTACTCTGATATAGTGTTAGCTTGTTTAGTACTTGTTAGTATCATGAATCAAGCTGAGGGAGAAAGATTTTAAAATACTTCACCATTATGCTTTATCCATTGGATAATAGCTTTTTCTTAATGGAGCATCTCTTTGACCAGTGGAAAAACTGTTTTGATCCATTGGATTCATTGTTGTCTAAGCCACAGAAAACACTTGTTCATGTGTTATTCTGATGGTTCTTTGTTGAAGCCCTGGAAACATCATTTCATGAGTTATTCCAGTGGCACATGTCTAAGATCAGTGGATAAAGTAATTGTCCAATGGTCCATTGTGTTTCAGCTGCTAAAGCACCAAACTCTTGATGAGTATTGGATGCTCCTGTCTGTTAATTCTTCCGAAAAACTCAAGAAAACAGAGAAAAACTCTGTCCATTAGAACTCTTGAGCAATTTTATATTCTCTATTCTCTGATTCTCAGGTTATGTATTCTCCATCATTCTACCATACTCTGGTTACTAATACTCTGGTTACATGATTCTCTACTCTCTACTTATTCTCTGGTTACTTTTACTCTGGTTACTTAATTCTCTTGTTGCCTGAATGCTTAGTCTTGATGATTAGGATCCAGAGAGTGTTGCTAGGATAGAATCTTACAGATATCTGTCCATTGCTGCTGTGCTTATTTAAATTGTGTTTTAATGATCAGACTTGGTGAAAACCAATGTTCTGGTCTCTTGTTGTCTACTGATGCTTATCTTAGTGTTGGTTTGACAGATTTCCCATGTTTCAGAGCCTGCACAAGATGCATATTCCTGACCATGGAGAAATAGTTGTGAGTAGACCAGGTGGCTTAAAAGCTCATATCAAGCTTGTCTCCTCCCTATGTTGAGAGAGAGGGTTTCACATTGATATAAGAAGATATGGAGTGTTGGGATCATAAGGAGAAGAAGAGATGTGAGTGCAAACTTAGGGTGTTGTACGCCTGTACGGATGATGGTACGGCCTGTAGGATGGGCAGTGAAGGGATCAATCAGGTTATATGCTGGAAGAAGAGAAATGGGTGAAGTGCAAACTTAGGGCAGGCTGTACGGATGTGGGATCCGTACACATGACCGTACAAGGTGAAACTTCACCCATTTACCATAAGAAGTTACCCGGGTTACTCCTTGCAGCAACCAAGCCTTCACCTGATCATTTCTGACCGTTGAGAAGGATGAGGAACGCGAGCAGGACAGGCTGGCAAGGTCTGGCAAGCTGACAGCCTGTCAGAACGTGTGAGCACAACCATTGGCCAGAGTTTGAATTAAGCGCTCCTCCTTTGACTTCATGCTTGAGCTTCCTTTTGAACCGTAATCAGCCTTATGCTTCTTGTATAAATATGTAAACACTCTCCTCATTATGATTATGCAAACAATAAGAAGTCTCTCTCATTATCCAGAAATGTTCTTAGTCTTTAATCTCTCATAATCTCTCTCTCTAATCTCTTAAATCTTCTTAATCTCCATCAAATATCTGATCAATCTATTTCTATGGCTTAAGATACTTAGAAATCTTATGGTATCAGAGCCAGGTTGGCTTTTCAACCTGTGTTCTTAAGGTATCCGTGTGTGTTCTTGAAGATTGGTGTGCTAGATCTTTGAGAAACTTGTTTCTGTAGCTGTTGGTGTTTGTTCTTTGAGATCTGTTCTCAAGTTGGTTCCTGGTGGTGGCGCAAAGCTTACTGGTGGTCTCAAGAGTCGTGTGTGGTGTTTGCGTGAAGAAGAAGAGTTCTAAAGGTGGAAGCTTTTTATTGAAGATTCAAGCTTAAAGTTCAGACCTTTGGAGTGTTTGGTGTTTGTATGAGCTAAAGGAGAAGTCTTTGAGGTTGTCTTGAAGATTTAATCTGAAAGCTCAGAACTTTATCAACTTGTGTGGTGTGTTGATACAAGTTGAAGTCTTTTCAAGCAATGGAAGGTGGTGGAGTCTACATGAAGGTTGCTGCTACTTTCAAAGGGAATAACTATCTTGTGTGGTCAAGGATGGCCAGGAATGCTGTCGGAAGCAAAGGTTGTTGAAACACATCACAACTGGAGAAGCTCCAAAGCTTATTACTCAAGGTGAGGATGTTCAAGAGGACTCAAGTGATGCGCTTGAGAATGGCAACAAGAGGAGTGCATTGTGCTCTCAGCTCTTCTTGCATCTTTGGAACAGAACCTGATGGAAGCCTACATATTGTGAAACCGCAAAGGAGTTGTGGGACACATTGAAGAAGGTGTATGGGAATACATCAAATCTGAGCAGAGTGTTTGAAGTAAAGCAAGCAACAATCTGGTGCAAGAGGGACATGGACTTTGAGAAGCATTTGGGAAAGTTCAGAGCTTTATGGTCAGAGCTAGAAATGCTGAGGCCGAGTACCACTAATGCTGATGAGCTCAACAAAGGAGGGAGCAAGACAAGGTGTTTGGTCTGCTACTCACCTTAAACCCAGCCTATGGAGGTCTCATTCAACATATGCTGAGGGATGATACACTGCCTGACTTGGAAGAAGTGTGTGCTCGGATCCAAAAGGAGCATGGTTCCATGGGATTGTTTGGCAAGAAGGGAAAGGAGCTGGCTTTGGCAAATCAGGCATCACACGCTGAGCAAGAGGAGGTATCACAAGCTAACAAGGCAGTACATGGGAAGTATGAGAGTTCAATGGGAACTGTGATCATTGCAAGAAGCAAGGTCACAAGAGGAGTCAATGCTGGATACTTCATCCCCATTTGAAACCGGCCAAATTCAACAAGGAGGCAAAGGCACATTTGGGAGAGGCTAATGGTGGGCAAGCTCAAGCAAGAATCAGGAAATGGAAGTGGACAATGGGAAGTCCTTAGTGGCTTATACTGGCGGTTCTAGCTCAAGAGGCAACAATGATGGAGAGTACTTGAAGAGATCAGACTTGGATGCTCTCATCAAACTCTTCAAGGATAATGGTAACACCTTTGGGTACTCCTTTGGTGCATCCATGATTGCTAGTACTGATAGTTCAATAAACATACATGATCATCTTAGAAATTGTGATATTGATAGGATTGATCATGCATATGATTCTGCTCATACATATAAGCCATCTAATATTCTTGCTCATCTCGCTAAGTCATCTCCATGTTCATATAAACCTCTCATTGTTGATTCTGGTGCATCTCATCATATGATTAGTGACACTAAGCTGATCACTAGCATTGAGCCTGCCCATGGCAATGTGATGATAGCAAATGGTGCTAAAATTCCTATCAAAGGAATAGGAAAAAGCTGTTTGATAAAGACTCTAAAGCTCTTTATATGCCTGATTTCACTTCTAATTTATTATCTGTGAAAAAGTGTGCTACTGATCTAAATTGTAATGTCATTTTCAGTCCTAACAGTGTGAAATTTCAGGATATTGAGAGTAGCAAGGTGCTGGGAAGTGGGAAAACCAAAGGAGATCTTTATGTTCTTGAGAATCTGAATTCTGCTGTTGCTGTTTCAAATTTTAGTTGCTCTTTTTCTTCTGTTTCTACTAGTCTTAGCAAAATGCATTGTGGCATGCTAGACTAGGACACCCTCATAATAAGGCTTTAAAACTGATGTTGCCAGGTGTTTCTTTTGAGAATAATGATTGTGAAGCTTGCATTTTAGGCAAGCATTGTAAAACTGTTTTCCCAAACTCTTCTACTATCTATGATAAGTGTTTTGATCTTGTGCACTCTGATGTTTGGACTGCTCCTTGCTTATCTAGGAAACCAGAAAATATTATGTCACTTTCATTGATGAAAAATCCAAATACACCTGGTTAACTTTAATTCCAACCAAAGATAGGGTGCTTGATGCATTTAAAATTTTCAATCATATGTGACTAACCATTATCAAGCCAAGATCAAGATTTTCAGGTCTGATAATGGAGGAGAGTACACGGCAATGCATTCAAGGAACACCTATCTCAGGTGGCATTCTTCATCAAACTAGTTGTCCTTACACTCCACAGCAAAATGGAGTGGCTGAGAGGAAGAACAGGCACTTAATGGAAGTTGCAAGATCCATGATGTTTCAGGCCAATGTTCCTAAAAGATTCTGGAGTGATGCTGTTTACTGCTTGTTACTTGATCAACCGAACACCTACTCTTGTGTTGCATGGGAAGTCACCATTTGAGGTGCTCAACAAGTACAAGCCAGTACTGACTCATCTCAAGGTCTTTGGGTGTCTTTGCTATGTCATGGTTCCTGGTGAATTGAGAAACAAACTTGAAGCCAAGAGCACCAAAGCTATGTTTATTGGTTACTCCTCAAGTCAGAAAGGATACAAATGCTATGATGAAGACACTAGGAGGGTAATGGTTTCAAGAGAAGTGAAGTTTGTAGAAGAAAGGCTACTATGAAGAAAAGAACCAGGAAGATCTGAAGGATTTAACTTCAGATAGAGCCAGTATATTGAGGACAATCTTGGAGAATCTTGGGATTAATATGAACCAAGGCCAAAGTGGAGGAAGTAGACCAGGAAGGGCGCCTACTGCTGCTGATGGTGTCCAAGGGAGTGCTGCTACTGATGATATTCATGTCCCCACCCTTGATCATGGGGGGCAGTGAATCAGAAACTCTTAACCAAGGAATGGGAGAGTTCAAGTGGTCAAGAGAGCAGCTTTCATGATCAAGGTGGTGATTCAGGCGTGGAGTCTAGAGATCATCAAGAAGAGTCTGATCCGAGTGAGGTTCAAGAAGAAGTGCATGTGCAAGCACAGGAGGATGAAATGCAAGGTGTGCAAAGTGAACAACAACAATCACCAGTACCAGTTTTGAGGAGAAACGGATAAGGAAGGATCCTTTGCTGGGTAAACGAGGTGTACTGTGCCCAGGCTGTGGAGCATCCTTCTCAAGCTGTGTGCTCCTTTGCTCAATATCCAGAAGAGCATTATGTTGGAATTCATGAGTATTTGTCTCATGTCAAGAGAGTATTCAGTTAACTTGTAACTGAATCCCCTTCAACCATACAACAGGAACTCACCATCATAGGAGACAACCAACTGGTAGTTGAATCCTCTTACACAGCCTATACAATAACCAAAATCCTAGACAGTAAACTGGTTATGTATGGCAAAGAATCTCTCTAGTTTGAATCTATCCTTCTGTAGTAACACAACACTTTGAGTTTGTGTACTTAAGATGAAGAGGATTTAGAATCAGTAATCTAGAGAGCAACTGAGATAAAGAAGAGTTTAGAGTGAGTTTTACAAGTATTAGGCTGCCTTAAGAGAAAGAGTTAAGGCAGCCAAACCATAACTCTAAACTCCTTACATGGTGTATGTTTAGACACAAGACACAAGCAAGGGAGAGCCACGAAATTAGACTAAGAGAACTTATATTGATACTGGATGATGGTTACAAGAGGAGGTGAAAGCCTTTATATAGGCAATCAATCACTTACAATAAACAATGATTAAACAAGGGAATGACTAAACAACTAATATAATGGGGAAATGGAAGAGGCCAGGAGGATATGGACAAGGATAGGCACGACCAGAGGTAGAAAGAGACAGGAGAGAGTTTTGCACAGCCTGGTTGAGTGAAAGTGTGGTCAGTGCTTCTCCTAAGCAACCCATGTGACTTCTTCTTTTCAAATTCAAACCAGCCTCTCTTATTTAAATTCAAACATGTTTACTTGACTTCTCAGATGTTCCCAACGTCTATAAGTCCTCCACAACTCATTCTTTGCCTTAAGTCAGGTTAGGTCAAGTGGTAGATTGTGGAGCAAGTGGCAAACCAAATTGGCTTCTCTTGATGAACTTATCCTTGGATCATCAACCAGCTTCTTCTTCTGGTCATTCCTATATTTATTTCAATACTCCCCTCAAGCTTGACCATAGGAGATCCTTGGACAAGGGAACTGGGCACTTGCCTCATTAAAACCTTAGTGTGGAAAACCTCATGGGATAAAACCATCACTTAGGGAAAAAAGTGCAACTACCCTCAGCCTAGGGATTGTGGTGAGTCTAGGGAGTTTAAGATGATTTTGAAGGACTCCTTAGACTCTGGATCATGGCCTTACTTCAATGGTAAGAAGGCACCAATGCCTTCCTTGCTTCACTCATCACACCTTTGAGCTTCTTCTTGTGGTCAGAGCTTGTCTCCCCTTTCTTTGGCTTCTTGCCTTCATCATGGGTTGAGTCCAAGCCTGCCTTGTTCATGAGCTCAATAGGTACCTGATTCAAATAATGCAGAAACACATGCATCAATTCTCAAGGGCAGACCTAAAATCATAAGCATAAGTATAGATTTAGGTACTTCCCTTGCATAAGTTTCTGAAGAATGGACATTGGCTTTTCATATTTAACACCCCTCCTCAAAGCTTGACCTGAGAATGAGTATGTGGTCAAGCTTGGAAGATGAGCCAATGATGATCACCATGCCTTGAGACAACAGCCCTCTTAACTTGAAGCTTCATCAACCAGGTACAAGCACACATGCTATGGGCTGATTCATAGCTTCCCACTGAGGTAACTGTTCTAACTCCTTTTAGAAGCTGATCCATAGCTTCCCAACAAAAGGCAACTGTTCTAACATGCCTTGGGCTTTTCATAGCTTTCCAGCTTCCTCCACCTGCTTGTCAAGTAGTCTCTGGTGGCCATCTGTTCTAACACCAAGTTGTTGCTGTCCTTGTTGAATTATTCTTGCAATGGAAGCCATGGAAGCTCATTTACAGCCCCCCTCAAGCTTGACTCGAGTATAGGGAGGAGACAAGCTTGATAACTTTAAGCCACCTGGTCTACTCACAACTATTTCTCCATGGTCAGGAATATGCATCTTGTGCAGGCTCTGATCAACATGGGAAATCTGTCAAACCAACACTAAGACAAGCATCAGTAGACAACAAGAGACCAGAACATTGGTTTTCACCAAGTCTAATCTTTAAAACACAATTTAAATAAGCACAGCAGCAATGGACAGATATCTGTAAGATTCTATCTTAGCAACACTCTCTGGATCCTAATCATCAAGACTAAGCATTCAGGCAACAAGAGAATTAAGTAACCAGAGTAAAAGTAACCAGAGAATAAGTAGAGAATAGAATGATGTAACCAGAGTTTTAGTAGCCAGAGAATAGGAGAATGATGGAGAATAAGTAACCTGAGAATCAGAGAATGAGAGAATAGATAATAGAGAATTTGCTCAAGAGTTCTAATGGACAGAGTTTTGCTCTGTTTTCTTGAGTTTTGCAGAAGCATAAAAGCCAGGAGCATCAATACTCATCAGAGTTTGGTGCTTTAGCAACTGAAACACAATGGACCATTGGACAATTACTTTATCCACTGATCTTAGACATGTGCCACTGGAATAACTCATGAAATGATGTTTTCCAGGGCTTGCAATAAAGAACCATCAGAATAACACATGAACAAGTTTTTTCTGTGGCAGACAACAATGAATCTAATGGATCAAAACAGTTTGTCCACTGGTCAAGAGATGCTCCATTAAGAAAAAGCTATTATCCAATGGATAAAGCATAATGGTGAAGCATTTTTAAAATGTTTCTCTTCCTCAAGCTTGATTCATGATACTAACAAGTACTAAACAAGCTAACACTATATCAGAGTGGGAGAGAAAGGATTTATTCAAAATCAGAGAGAAAATAGGTGAGTTTAATCCCAAAGAAGAAACCAGGCTCTGATACCATGTTGGAATTCATGAGTATTTGTCTCATGTCAAGAGAGTATTCAGTTAACTTGTAACTGAATCCTTCAACCATACAACAGGAACTCACCATCATACTTGAGGGAGACAACCAACTGGTAGTTGAATCCTCTTACACAGCCTATACAATAACCAAAATCCTAGACAGTAAACTGGTTATGTATGGCAAAGAATCTCTAGTTTGAATCTATCCTTCTGTAGTAACACAACACTTTGAGTTTGTGTACTTAAGATGAAAAGTTTAGAATCAGTAATCTAGAGCTTAACTGAAGATAAAGAAAGAGTTTAGAGTGAGTTTACAAGTATTAGGCTGCCTTAAAGAGAGAGTTAAGGCAGCCTCTAAACCCATAACTCTAAACTCCACATTGTGAATATTGTTTAGACACAAGCAAGGGAGAGAGCCACGAAATTAGACTAAGAGAACTTATATTGATACTGGATGATCGTTACAAGAGGTGAAGCCTTTATATAGGCAATCAATCACTTACAATAAACAATGATTAAACAAGGGAATGACTAAACAACTAATATAATGGGGAAATGGAAGAGGCCAGGAGGATATGGACAAGGATAGGCACGACCAGAGGTAGAAAGAGACAGGAGAGAGGTTTGCACAGCCTGGTTGAGTGAAAGTGACAGGTCTAGCTGCTTCTCTAAGCAACCCATGTGACTTCTTCTTTTCAAATTCAAACCAGCCTCTCTTATTTAAATTCAAACATGTTTACTTGACTTCTCAGATGTTCCCAACGTCTATAAGTCCTCCACAACTCATTCTTTGCCTTGTCAGGTTAGGTTAGGTGGTGTAGATTGTGGAGCAAGTCTGTACAAAAAACAGAACCAAATTGGCTTCTCTTGATGAACTTATCCTTGGATCATCAACCAGCTTCTTCTTCTGGTCATTCCTATATTTATTTCAATACATTATGCCTTTCAAGTAAGCTTAGATGAGAGCTATGTCCCAAGAAGCTATGAAGAGGCAATGCTGATACAAGAATGGAGGGATTCTGTTAATGCTGAGGCTGATGCTATGATCAAGAATGATACATGGTATGAGTGCCTTACCAAAGGAAAGAGAGCTGTGTCTAGTAGATGGATCTTCACTATCAAGTACCTTCCAAATGGGAAGATAGATAGGCAAAGACAAGGCTGGTAGCAAGGGGTTTCACTCAAACTTATGGAGAAGACTACATTGATACATTTGCACCTGTTGCCAAGCTCCATACTATGGATTGTGCTCTCTTTGGCTGTGAACCTTGAGTGGGATCTCTGGCAAATGGATGTGAAGAATGCTTTCCTAGGAGAGCTTGAAGATGAGGTTTATATGCATCCACCTCCTGGTCTTGAACACTTAGTGAAGAGGAAATGTCTTGAGGCTAAAGCTATCTACATTAAGCAATCCCCTAGAGCTTGGTATCACAAACTCAGCACTACCTTGAATGGAAGAGGATTCAGGAAGTCTGAGCTTGATCACCCTATTCACTCTTCACACCAGCAGGTATTATTGTTCTTCTTGTGTATGTTGATGATATCATCATCACTGGCAGTGATAAAGATGGTATCAAGGCTACCAGGAATATCTTAAATCTGTGTTTGAGATTAAAGATTTGGGAGAAATGAAATACTTCCTTGGCATTGAGTTATGTAGAGCTAAGGAAGGCTTGTTCATTCTCAAAGGAAATATACACTTGATCTTTTGAAAGATGCAGGTGTTTATGGAGGAAAGACAGCCAAAATGCCCATGGAAGATGGGTATAAAGTTCCATGAGGGGAGCTTGAAGACAACAAAGCCATTTCATGATCAAAGCTTTATAGAAAGCTAGTGGGTAAGCTAATCTATTTGACCATTACTAGACCTGATATTTGCTTTGCTGTGAATCAGGTGAGCCAGCATATGCAAGTTCCAAAGAGCATCATTGGGCATGGTAGAAAGATTGCTTATGTATCTGAATGGAACACAAGAACTTGGTGTGTGGATGGGTTGCAGAAGCACAGAAGTGGTAGGCTATTGTGATGCAGATTGGGCAGGAGATAGATCAGATAGAAGATCAACTACTGGCTATGCACATTCATTGGTGGGAACTTAGTCACTTGGAAGAGCAAGAAGAAGAAGGTGGTCTCATGTTCAGTGCAGTGGAGTATAGAGCCATGCTGAAGCTGACAACAGGCTGGTTTGGATCAAAGGGATACTGAAGCACTTGGAGATAGATCAAGCTACGCATGACTATGCACTTGACAACAGGCTGCAATCCACATTGCATCCAACTCTGTCTTCCATGAAAGAACCAAGCATATTGAAGTTGACTGCCACAAAGTGAGGGAGATGATAGTGCTTGGAGTGATCTTACCTTGTTACACCAGAAGTGAAGACCAGCTGGCTGATGTGTTCACAAAAGCAAGGCAGAAGACAATGGAGTCCATTCACATCCGCTTGGGCCTCATTGATCTTGGGAAGATGAAGAGCTGATCCCTTAGTCATGAGATCTTTACTCTTTTCCCTCATCAAGGTTTTGTCCCAATGGGTTTTCCTTGGTGAGGTTTTAATGAGGAAGATCTCATGGCTGTCAAGCTTGACTTGTTCCATATGGTCAAGCTTGGGGAGTGTTGAGAAGAGGGTTTCACATTGATATAAGAAGATATGGAGTGTTGGGATCATAAGGAGAAGAAGAGATGTGAGTGCAAACTTAGGGTGTTGTATGCGGCCTGTACGAGGATGATGGTACGGCCTGTACGGATGGGCAGTGAAGGGATCAATCAGGTTATATGCTGGAAGAGAAATGGGTGAAGTGCAAACTTAGGGCAGGCTGTACGGATGTGGGATCCGTACACATGACCATTACAAGGTGAACTTCACCCATTTACCATAAAGTTACCCGGGTTACTCCTTGCAGCAACCAAGCCTTCACCTGATCATTTCTGACCGTTGAGAAGGATGAGGAACTTGAGCAGGACAGGCTGGCAAGGTCTGGCAAGCTGACAGCCTGTCAGAACGTGTGAGCACAACCATTGGCCAGAGTTTGAATTAAGCTCCCACTCTTTGACTTCACATGCTTGAGCTTCTTCCTTTTGAACCGTAATCAGCCTTATGCTTCTTGTATAAATATGTAAACACTCTCCTCATTATGATTATGCAATAAGAAGTCTCTCTCATTATCCAGAAATGTTCTTAGTCTTTAATCTCTCATAATCTCTCTCCTCTTATAATCTTCTTAATCTCCATCAAATATCTGATCAATCTATTTCTATGGCTTAAGATACTTAGAAATCTTACCCTAGACTCGGAGTCAAGCTTGAGGGGCTGTAAATGAGCTTCCATGCTCTCTAGAATCCATTGCAAGAAGAATTCAACAAGGACAGCAACAACTTGGTGTTAGAACAGATGGCCACAGAGACTACTTGACAAGATCAGGTGGAGAGTCAAGCTGAGTGGAAACCTATGAATCAGCCCAAGGCATGGAGTTAAAACAGTTACCTTCTGGTTGGGAAGCTATGGATCAGCTTCTAAAAGGATTTAGAACAGTAACCTTCAGTGGGAAGCTATGCAGCCCATAGCATGTGCTTGTACCTGGTTGATGAAGCTTCAAGTTAAGAGGGCTGTTGTCTCAAGGCATTGGCGATCATCATTGGCTCTCATCTTCCAAGCTTGACCATACTTTTATTCTCAGGTCAAGCTTGAGGAATGTTAAATATGAGAAGCCAATGTCCATTCTTCAGAAACTTATGCAAGGGAAGTACAAAACTATACTTATTTTGTTTGAATAGGTTTGCCCTTGAGAATTGATGCATGTGTGTGTGCATTGTTTGAATCAGGTACTTGAGAGCTCATAATAAAGATTCTGGTCGTGGATCAAACCCTTTGATGATGGCATGAGGAAAGAGGGGAGACAAAAGAACCAGCCACATAGAAGTTCTAGAAGTTTTGAGTATGCAAGGAGAAAGGCATTGGTGCTTGCTTTCCATTGAAGTAAGGCCATGATCCAGAGTCTAAGGAGTCCTTCAAAATCATCTTAAACTCCTTAGACTCACTGGCCAATCCCTAGGCTGAGGTAGTTGCACTCTTTTTCCTAAGTGATGGTTTTATCCCATGAGGTTTTCACACTTAGGTTTTAATGAGGCAAGTGCTCTCAGTTCCAAGCTTTCCCAAGGATCTCCTATGAATTGAGGGGAGTATTGAAATAAATAAAGGAATGACCAGAAGAAGAAACTGGTTGATGATCCAAGGATAAGTTCATCAGAGAAGCCAATTTGGTTCTGTTTTGTACAGACTTGCTCCATTACCACTTGACTAACCTGACTTGCAAGGCAAGGAATGAGTTGTGGAGGATCTTATGGACGTTGGAACCTCCAGAAGTCAAGGAAATCAGTTTGAATTTAAATAAGAGGCTGGTTTGAATTTGAAAGAAGAAGTCACATGGGGTCCTTTGGAGAAGCAGCTGGCCTGTCACTTTCCTCAAGCAGGCTGTGCCAACCTCTCTCCTGTCCCTTTCTCCTCATCTGGTCGTGGCTTCCCTTGTCCACATCCTCCTGGCCTCTTCCATTTCCTTATATTAGTTGTTTAGTCATTCCCTGATTTAATCTTTTGTTTAGTAAGTGATTGCCTATTTAAAGGCTGCACCATTCTTGTAACAAGTTATCGAGTATCAATACAAGTTCTTTCTCTAGTTTCGTGGCTCTCTCTCCTTGCTTGTGTCTAAACAATATTCACAATGTAAGGAGTTTAGAGTTATGGTTTAGAGGCTGCCTTAACTCTCTTTCCTTTAAGGCAGCCTAATACTTGTAAAACTCACTCTAAACTCTTCTTTATCTTCTCTTAAGCTCTAGCTTACTGATTCTAAATCCTCTTCATCTTAAGTACACAAACTCAAAGTGTTGTGTTACTACAGAAGGATAGATTCAAACTAGAGATTCTCAGCTTTCTATAACCAGTTTACTCTCTAGGATCTTGGTTGTACTATAGGCTGTGTGAGAGGATTCAACCACCAGTTGGTTGTCTCTTCCTTTTAATGGTGAGTTCCTGTTGTATGGTTGAAGGGGATTCAGTTACAAGTTAACGGAATACTCTCTTGACATGAGACAAACACTCATGAATTCCAACATGAATGTCACAAAGTATTTATGTTGTTCTCTATATGCACAAGGGCAGTCCACATCAGAATGAATTAAATCAAAGCAATTACCATAGATAGTCATTGATTTAGGAAATACACTCTTACAATGCTTTCAAGATACAAGCCTCACAATCACTTTTGAAAGAAATGCTAGGTAACAGAATGTTCAAGGCGAGAATGAGGATGTCCTAATCTAGCATGCCATATTACATCTTTAGGGAATTGAGAAACAGAATTGAAATAGCAAGATAAATCAGAAGTTGGCCGAGTGTCCTCAAGCAAATACAAGTCTCCTTGGTTACACCCTTGAAGCAACTTCTTGACTCAATATCCTGAAAATAAACTTCATTAGAATTAGATGTAACATGGCAATTTAAATAATTGGTGGCCTTTTAAGAAACCAGGTTTGAAGCAAAGGTGGGCATGTAGAATGTTGACATGAAGAATAAAATGAGCATTCTAGTGTAAAGGAGACAAGGAAGGTTGATCGGATAAAAAGGAAGCAAAAGGTGGTCCACAGTTTAGGGTTTGCATGAGCTAAACCTAACTTCAGAAGCAAGCCTCTCTCCTTGCCTTGGTCGAGACACGAGAATGACATATTTAAATGCTATTCATGTCGGCCAGAAGGAAAAAGAGCTGTTGGAGAAGTTTGAACCAAGAAGACCACATGTGGGAGTGCAAGGACCTGTCGCTTTCCCTTGGTCTGGAAGATATCTTGTCCCTTTGTGCTCAGAAGGCCAGACCTTATTTTATTGTTTATGCCCTCATGTCTTTGGCTATTTATGTGATGTATCTTGGACCATTTCAACTAAGGAAATTATATTCTCTCCTTCTCTATCTCTCTTGCACGAAATCTCTCACTCTCTCTCCTGTTCTTGGTGTTCTTCATATTTCCAGCCATAAACTCTCTCTAAATCTCACTTAAACTCTCACTAAATCTCTAAATCTCACATGGTATCAGAGCAGTATGCTCTTGAGACCTAAATCCTTCTACTCTCTTCACTTACTTCCGCAATTCTCTGAGTTTCATTTCTTTTTGGCAAAGTTCATCCTGTTCTTCAGCTGTTCATCATTTCCAGCTCCAGAAATTGCCAAAAATGGAAAGGTGATTTCGACCAAGAATATGAAGAAGGAGAACCTCATTCCAGTGACCCTAGAGGGTCCTAACTATCTTTTATGGTCAAGAGTGGGAGTTATCTTGGGAAGTCATGGACTTTGGGAGGAGCCACATCATGGAGGCTGAAACTTCAAAGAGGATGGCTCTAGAGGATAGTCAGGCTACTTGCCTGAAGCATGAAGACAAGTGGGTTCAAGAGGAACATCAAGCACTTGGAATTATACACAGATCTCTGTCTGAACAGATCTTGGAGGATCATTATCATCTCAAAACCGCCAAGAATCTATGGGAGAAGCTTCAAAATGTTTATGGAAATCTATGGGAGAGTCTTCAAGCTGTTTATGAGCAAGACAAAGTTTTCAGTCTTCTCCTAAACCTGGATTCACCCTACAATAGTCTGATAAGTCATATCATCCAAGAAAGGAAGCTTTCCAGTTCCCACGAAGCCAGCCGAGTACACTTAAGCTCAGGAGTTTGAGCATCAAGTAATGGAAGGAAGAACCATGTATTCTGCATTATGTGGTGATTCTAATGAAGGAGGAACATGGAGGAGTATGGCAGGCGACCAATTCTGATGGCCCAGTGACCAGAAGAGACTTTGATTCCTTTATAAGAGCTGCCAAGGCCCTTATCTCACCCAGGAGGTTGGTAAAAATTCTGACTCTAAACCCATTATCATAGATTCAGGGGCTAGCCATCACATGATTAGTGATAGGAACCTGGTTAGTAATATCAAACCTGCCTCAGGAATGTCATTATAGCAAATGGTGATAAGGTTAGGATAGAAGGGATAGGGAACCTTAGACTGTTTGATAAAGAATCAACTGCCTTGTATATGCCTCAGTTCACATCAAATTTGCTATCAGTGAAAAGAGCAACCATTGATCTGAATTGTCAAGTTGTCTTTAGACCTGATGAGGTTGAGTTTCAAGACTTGAAGACAGGGCAGGTTATTGGTAGAGGGCACAGCCATCAGGATCTGTATCACCTAGAAGACTAAGATATCTGGTGCATCGCCTGCTCACTGCCTGATCAGTGATTCTAATGGGGTTGAGAGCATGGCACTAGATTGGGACATCCCATACTAGAGCCTTGAACTTGATGCTTCGGGTATGGTGTTTCAAAATGATGAATGTGAGGCATGTATCTTGGGGAAGCATTGTAGGACAGTCTTTCAGGTCTAGCACTAGCTATGAGAAGTGTTTCGACCTGGTTCATTCTGATGTGTGGACAGCACCTTGTATTTCCAGAGAATCACAAGTACTTTGTCACCTTCATTCATGAGAAGTCAAAATACACATGGGTGACTCTGATTCAGACAAAGACCGGGTGCTGGAGGCATTCAAGAACTTCCATAACCATGTTTCCAACCATTTCAATGCCAAGTTGAAGATTCTCAGGTCTGATAATGGTGGAGAGTACACTAGTCAAGCATTCAAGCAATATCTAGCTCAGCATGGGATCATTCAGCAAACTAGCTGTCCCACACCACAACAAAATGGAGTGGCTGAGAGGAAAAATAGACATCTGATGGAGGTGGCCAGAAGCATGATGTTCCATACAAGTGTACCTAAAGGTTTTGGGGAGATGCAGTCGTGACAGCATGCTACTTGATCAACCGGATTCCAACAGAATCCTTCAAGACCACTCTCCATTTGAGGTATTGAATAAAACCAGACCATCTATTGATCATATGCGTGTATTTGGGTGTCTTTGCTTTGTCTTGATACCAGGAGAGCAAAGAAATAAGCTAGAGCCAAGAGTACAAGAGCTATGTTCATTGGCTACTCTCCAAACCAAAGGCTTATAAGTGTTATGAACCAGAAACTAGGAGAGTTCTGGTGTCTAGAGATGTGAAGTTTGTGGAATCTAGAGGATACTACAACAACAAAGATTGGAGTGATCTTGAGAATCTATCCCAATCAACCTCAGATAGAGCAAGCAATCTTAGGCGGGTAATGGAGAGCATTGGGATCAGTATACCTATGGAGAAGAAAGGTACTGGATCAGATGAGGCTAGGCAAGCTCCCACTCAGTCTAGTGAAGCTGAGACCAACACTGATGAGTCTGAGGGTCAGGAAGTTCCTCACCTTGACCATGAGGGGGCAACAACAATACTGAGCCAATCCATGATCAAGATGAGCAACAAGATCAAGAGGATCAAGAAGCACCAGTGGTGAATGAGAACCAGACTTTGGCAAATGAAGAGGAGGTTCAACATGAAGAACCACAACCAGTACTAAGGAGGAGTACTAGGATCAAACAACGGCTTCTAATTGGTTCAACACAAGGGTTTACTTCAACAGCCAAGCAGTTGCTCATCCCACTCAAGCAACATGCTCCCTTGCTCAATATCCTATGGATCATCAAGCTTTCACCACTAATCTTTGAGTACATACCAAGGTCATATGAAGAGGCTATGGCAATCAAGGAATGGAGAGATTCAGTAGGAGATGAGATGGGTGCTATGGAGAAGAATGGAACCTGGTTTGAAACTGAGCTTCCCAAAGGCAAAAGGCTGTCACTAGCATGCTGTTGTTCACAATTAAGTACTTAGCCAATGGGAAACCTGAAAGGAAGAACCAGGCTGGTAGCAGAGGCTACACTCAAGTATATGGTGAGGACTATCTTGAAACCTTTGCACCAGTGGCAAAGCTTCACACCATAAGGATTGTGCTATCTCTTGCTGTAAATTTGGAATGGGATCTTTGGCAAATGGATGTCAAGAATGCATTTCTACAAGGAGAGCTAGAAGATGAGGTATACATGCGTCCACCACCTGGTATGGAAGGCATGGTTAAACCAGGCAATGTTTTGAGGCTTAGGAAAGCAATCTATGGTCTGAAGCAATCCCCAAGAGCCTGGTACCACAAGCTAAGCACAACTCTTAATGGAAGAGGTTTTGTGAAATCTGAAGCTGATCATACCCTATTCCTCTGACCAGCCAGCAAGGAATCATTGTTATTCTCATCTATGTGGATGATATCATCATCACAGGGAGTGATAAAGAGGATCAACTCAACCAAAAGCATTAAGGCAACATTTGACATCAGGACTTGGGAGAGCTCAAGTACTTTCTAGGGATTGAGATGTGTAGGTCTAAGGAAGGGTTGTTCCTGTCCCAAAGAAAATACACTCTTGATCTGTTAAAAGAAGCTGGGGATCTTGGTGGTAGAGCTGCTAAAACGCCTCAGGGATACAAAGTGATGCGTGAGGGGAGTATGAAAACTTATGGAGATGTGAAGCACTATAGGAGGATGGTGGGAAAACTCATATATCTCACTATCACAAGACCAGATGTGTGCTTTGCAGTTAACCAAGTGAGCCAGCATATGCAAGCTCTAAGATGCACCATTGGAACATGGTTGAAAGAATTCTGAGGTACTTAAGAGAAGCACCAGGCCAAGAGGTGTGGATGGGTTGCAACAAGAGCACTGAGATAGTTGGCTATTGTGATGCTGATTGGGCTGGAGATAGGATAGACAGGAGGTCTACAGCTGTGCACCTTTATTGGAGGTAATTTGGTAACATGGAAGAGCAAGAAGCAGGTGGTTTCATGTTCAAGTGCTGAGGCAGAGTATAGAGCCATGAGAAAGCTTACAAGCGATGATTTGGATCAAAGGGCTTAAGGACTTGGGAATTGAGACTATAACCATGCATTGTGATAACCAGGCTGCTATACACATTGCTAGTAACTCAGTCTTCCATGAGAGAACCAAACACATTGAAGTGGACTGCCACAAGGTTAGACAAGCAGTGGAACAGAAGGTGATATTGCCATGCTGGAGTGAAGACCAGCTAGCTGATATCTTCACAAAGGCAGCAAGCACTAAGGTTTGTGAGCTCATCCATCCGAGATTGGGGCTCATAGACCTCTCATGTCACTGATCTCTCCTCCATGGAGTAATCTACTCTTTTCCTTGGCTTGGTTTTGTCCCATTGGGTTTTACCTAGCTAAGGTTTTAATGAGGATTGCTTCATGGCTTCAATGACTTGTTCCACATGGTCAAGCTTGAGGGGGAATTGACATGAAGAATAAAATGAGCATTCTAGTGTAAAGGAGACAAGGAAGGTTGATCGGATAAAGAGGAAGCAAAGAGGTGGTCCGTCACAGTTTAGGGTTTGCATGAGCTAAACCTAACTTCAGAAAGCCTCTCTCCTTGCCTTGGTCAGAGACACGAGAATGACATATTTAAATGCTATTCATGTCGGCCAGAAGGAAAAGAGCTGTTGGAGAAGTTTGAACCAAGAAGACCACATGTGGGAGTGCAAGGACCTGTCGCTCCCCTTGGTGGCCAAGATATCTTGTCCCTTTGTGCTCAGAAGGCCAGACCTTATTTTATTGTTTATGCCCTCATGTCTTTGGCTATTTATGTGATGTATCTTGGACCATTTCAACTAAGGAAATTATATTCTCTCCTTCTCTATCTCTCTTGCACAAATCTCTCACTCTCTCTCCTGTTCTTGGTGTTCTTCATATTTCCAGCCATAAACTCTCTCTAAATCTCACTTAAACTCTCACTAAATCTCTAAATCTCACATAGAATGCCTTGGATACTTTATCAAACAATTTCAATTCACCTATACCTCTTATAGGAATTTTATCACCATTTGCTATCATCACATTTCCTAGTGCTGGTTCCACATTTTTAATTAAACTAGAATCACTTGTGAAGAAGAGTAAGAGAACACAGCAAGAACAGAGAAAGAGAGAGAAGCGAGAGAGAGGTGAGGAGTAGAAGAAGAAAGAGAAGAAGGAAGAACTGATTTCCTTGCTTTACTTAGTAACATTACAATGTATATTTAAAGACAAATCAGGACAATGAGGACAAAGAGAATAAGCTTAAACTAATGGGACCTGGTCGATGATAGTGACCCTTCCTCAGCAGTCTTCAGCTCCTTAAGATGGGCATGTGACTTTTAATATATTCAAATCAGCCACTTGCTCTTCTTGTCCAAACTCATAACGGTCTCCTCCCTCTTAGATCAATCCTTTGGCGAGCCTCTCTTGCTTCTCCTTGCCTTCCAAGACACTCTAGGGTAGATATGTTGCTTGAACTCCAAGACTGTACGGACAGACTTGTGTCCCAAGTTGCACATACTACAAGTGAATCGGATGTAAGGCTTCTCTTCTCTTTGTTGATTTATGTCTTCATGTCAATACTGGAACTCAAGACTGTGCGGACAGACTTGTGTGGTTGCACATACTACAAGTGAATCGGATGTAAGGCTTCTCTTCTTTTGTTGATTTATGTCTTCATGTCAATACTCCCCTCAAGCTTGACCATAAGGCATGGTTAAGCTTGGAACCCATGAAGACATCCCTCATTAAAACCTTTTGTGTGAAAAACCCAATGGGACAAAAACACACAAGAGGAAAAAGTAGATGCTTCATGGCTTAAGGAGATCATGATCTAGACAAGTCTATGAGTCCCAATCTTGGATGGATGGACTCACAGACCTTAGTGCTTGCTCCTTTGGTGAAGATATCAGCTAGCTGGTCTTCACTTCTAGTGTAGCAAGGCAGTATGATCTTCTGCTCCACTGCTTGTCTCACTTGTGACAATCCACTTCAATGTGTTTTGTTCTCTCATGGAAGACTGAGTTGGATGCTATGTGTATGGCAGCCTGGTTATCACAATGCATTGTGATTGGTGTTGCTGTCTCAATGCCCAAGTCTCTTAACAAGTTCCTGATCCAGATAAGCTCACTAGTAAGCTTCCTCATTGCTCTATATTCTGCCTCAGCACTTGAACATGATACCACCACTTCTTGCTCTTCCAAGTAACCAGATTGCCTCCTATGAAGGTACAATAGCCTGTAGTTGACCTCCTGTCCACTCTATCACCAGCCCAATCTGCATCACAATATCCCACAATCTGTGTGTTGCCCATCCAAACACCTTGACCAGGAGCCTCCCTTAGATATCTCATGATCCTCTCCACCATATTCCAATGGTGAACCTTTGGTGCTTGCATATACTGGCTGACTTGATTCACAGCAAAGCAGATGTCTGGTCTTGTAATAGTGAGATAGATCAGCTTCCCATTCATTCTTCTAGAGTTTGAAATCGCCAAAGGAGTATCATCAATCTCCCCTCCGCAAGACTTTGTAACCTTCTTCAAGTGGTGTCTTAGCTACTCTTGCTCCAAGCTTTCCTGCCTCATTTAAAAGATCAAGTGTGTACTTTCTTTGAGATAAGAACAGCCCCTCTTTAGGCACATCTCAATCCCTAGAAAGTACTTTAGCTCACCCAATCTTTAATATCAAAGCTAGATTTAAGGAAAGCTTTAGTAGAAATGATACCTTCCCTGTTGCTTCCTGTGATGATAATATCATCCACATAGATCAATATTACCACAATTCCTTGCTTGCTTGTGAGGGTGAAGAGGGTGTGATCAGCTTCTGATTTTACAAACCCTCTTCCATAGTTATTACTCAGCTTGTGGTACCAAGCTCTTGGTGATTGTTTTAGACCATAGATAGCCTTCTTCAACCTTAGCACATTTCCTGGCTTGACCATGTCTTCCATACCAGGAGGTGGCCTCATATACACCTCATCCTCCAGCTCTGTAGAAAGGCATTTTTTGACATCCATCTGCCATAGATCCCATTCCAAGTTTACCAAGGAGAGCACAATCCTTATGGTGTGGAGCTTAGCTACTGGTGCAAAAGTATCCAGATAGTCTTCTCCATATACTTGGGTGTATCCTCTTGCCTAGCCTTGTCTTCTTCCTTTCTGGCTTTCCATTTGCTAAGTACTTGATGGTGAAGAGTAGGCGGCTGGTGGTGCTTTCTTTCCTTTTGGAGCTCAGTTTCATACCAAGTGTCATTCTTGATCATAGCTCCAACTTCATCTCCAACAGACTCTCTCATCATGCTCCATAGCCTCTTCATAAGTCTTTGGAACATATTCTTGATCAGATTAGTGATGAAGGCTACATGCTCTTGAGGGTAGCTTGCAAATGAACAGGTTGCTTGGATAGGATGAGCCACTGCATTGCTGTTGAAGTATACTCTGGTGTTGATCAATTTGATGGGTCTTTCCTCACTCTGGTACTTCTTCTCAATGGTTGACTCTGTTCCTGCTCCTCTATCACTGCCTCTTCCTGTTCTTGGACATCATTCTGATCTCCACTAGACTGATCAGATTCTGTTCCATCTTGATCATGAACTACTGCTGGATCATCTTCTGGAATTTCTGGTGTTGATCCATGCTCATTGCCCCCTCAGGATCAGGATGGACTGGGTCCAGTGGTGCTGCTTCTTCATGGTTAATATCCACTGGTGGTGATGGAGATGGTGCTGGTGCTGGTGCTACTACTGCTCTTAGGCTGACTGATCCCCAAATTCTCCAAAATAATTCTCAGGTTGTCTGCCTATCAGATGGTCCTTGTGAGAGATCTCTGAGGTCTTCCCAGCTCTTCTCATCATAGTACCCTTTGATTCCACAAACTTGACATCCCGAAACCATAACTCTTCTGGAATCTGGAATGTAGCATTTGTACCCTTTCTGCGTTCGTGTAGCCTATGAATATGCCTTTGACACTCTTGGCCTCCAGCTTGTTTCTCTGCTCTCCTGGTGTCAAGACATAGCACACAACAAACACACATAAATGATCTAATGGAGGTTTGATCTTGTTTAATACCTGAAAGGAGACATCTTTGAGGACTTTTGTGGGGATCCTGTTGATCAGATAGCAAGCTGTGATCACAGCATCTCCCAAAACCTCTTTGGACATTTATGTGAAACATCATGCTCCTTACAACCTCCATAAGATGTCTGTTCTTTCTTTCAGCAACTCCATTTTGTTGTGGTGTGTATGGGCAGCTTGTTTGATGGATAATGCCATGGTTTGCTAGGTGTTGTTTGAATGCATTGCTAGTGTACTCCCCACCATTATCAGACCTAAAATTTTGATCTTGGAATTGAAATGGTTAGTTACATAGTTCTGGAAGTTAATAAAAGCTTCTAAAACTCTATCTTTACTTTTAATCAGTGTGAGCCAAGTATACTTTGATTTCTCATCTATGAATGTCACAAAATATTTATGGTTTTCTCTAGATGCACAAGGAGCAGTCCATACATCAGAATGCACTAGATCAAAGCACTTTTCATAAATAGTCATAGATTGAGGAAAAACAGATTTGCAATGTTTGCCAAGAATACAAGCCTCACAAGATTCATTTTGGAAAGATAAATTAGGCAACATTAAACTCAAAGCACGAGCATGGGGATGGCCTAATCTAGCATGCCATAACATTACTAGCTAAAACAGAATTGAAGCAGAGGATAAATCTGATAGAGTGGTGTCTTCAAGCAAATAAAGTTCTCCTTGCTCACACCTTTCCAAGCACCTTACTGGTCTTAATATCCTGAAAGCAAACATCATTAGGACTGAAAATAACATTGCAATTCAGATCATTAGTTGCTCTCTTAACAGATAATAAATTTGATGTGAAGGCAGGCATATAGAATGCTTGAGACTCTTTATTAAACAAGTTCAGATTTCCTACTCTCTCAATTGGAATTCTATCACCATTTGCAATCACAACACTGCCTAGAGCTGGTTTAATATCATTAATCAGTTTAGCATCCCTAATCATATGGTGAGCTCCTGAATCAATTATTAAAGGTCTAGCAGTGTGGGAGGCATTGTGCATAGAATTTAAAGCATTAATACTTTGGTTACCAGAGTTTGCATTGGGGCTTTGATCAAGGCCTCAATGTCTGACTTCCTGATGAATGCATCCTCATGGAGTGGCTGGGGAATGGCGTGGGAAGTGGAGCCACCAGTGTGGGTTGTAGAGATCAATGCCTTCCCATCATCTCCCATGCGCATGTAGCTTGGTGCTGGCTGCTCCTGAGCTCTTGCTTCATGGGCTCTGGCTAGTAGGGCTTGTTAGCTGAGGCTGGTCTGAGATGAGGATGAAGAATCCAGCAGTTGGTCTTGGAGTGTCCTTTGTACTTGCAATGCTCACAAGTTACTGACTTGTCTCCTCCTCCTCTTGGTTTGAAGTGTGCTTTGTTAGCAGAAGCACTTTCTACTTCTCAGCCTTGTGAACCATAGATAACTCCCTTTTCCACCACCAAAGTGTTGAACTGAAGAGCAGAATGGAGCTTGTACATAAATAGGGCAAGCTCTTGAAGATCTTAAGAAGATTTTTATGAAGCTTTATAAGTAAGGAGAAGCTTATATAATGTTGAGACAATGTCCAAGAAGGGTTCAGATACAAGAGGAGTAGCATGTGGAGGAGTTTGGGAGGAAATGGTTGATGGTGCAAACTTAGGGTGACATGTGCGGACGGCATGCGGACAGTCACGGACCCGTCGGACATGAGACCAAAACATTCACATTCAACCATTTGAGCACATTTCAGAGATGCAAACTTAGGGCATGGGATGTACGGCCAGGAGTCCGTACAGCATGGCCTGATCATGACTTAGTATCAAGGCAAGAGGAAAGAACATTTAGGGCGGTTTAAGAGATCCGATTTGGGCATTTCAAAATGTCTTAGGAAGTAACCAGGAAGGTGTTGCACTCTCTTAGCCGTTTATGGATAAGGTTCTTATCCATACAGCTCGTCCCAAGCAAAGGAGCAAGCTGGCGTGAGCTGTAAAGACCAAGACTCTTCCTTTACTCCCATTGGCCAAGCATGTGAAGCATATGGTCCAAGTATTTCAAATTTAGGCTCCTCCCCTTGTTGACTACACATGTGTGAAGGACCTGATTGTAAACCCTAGTAGAAGCTGTCTCTCTATTTAAATAAGCTCATTGGCGTGTGTAGTCTCTTAAGAGAGGGGGGTTCCCTCCTCCTTCATGAATGATAAACTCTGTTCTTGGTTATGAAACTCTGAATCTCTCTAGACATTTAAACTCTTAATCTCTCAGTCTCTTAGTCTCTCTAATCTCTTTCTAGTCTCTTTATTCCTCATACAAATCTCTGTCTCATCAGACCCTCTCATTCAACTAGTTCAAGACCTTATCCAGCCTTTAATGGCGATTTCATACACATACATGACCAGGGCTCAAAATCTTATATGGTATCGAGCCAGGTTCATGAGAACCTGAGCTGAAGCTTCATCCAAGTCACAAGTCTGGCCTCACCTCAAGTCCAACCATGAAGATCTGTCCAGTTCGGCTTTATCTCTTCAAGAAGAAGGTGTTTGAAGCTATGGAGGTTTATCAAGGCGGTTCCTTTCCTTTCCTGTCCATACAAGACGAGCCAACTGTCTGTTAGAAGATGGAACCTTTCAAGAAGAGAGCTTTCCCTTGTTCCAGAAGCTGGCGAGTTGAGACAATGAAGAAAGGTGGAACCTTTGGTGGTGAGAAAGGTTAAGCAGCGGTCATGAACATCAGGAGGGTTAGTTGGGTGGCGATTCAACAGCTCCAGTCCATCAAAGAGCATGACATAAGGAGGCTCAGGAACTAAGCTGGTTCCTTGTTTGTAAGCCATTCAATCTCTCTTAAAATGAAACTTGTGGCTGCGCCTGGTTGTTGTGATGTGTATTGAATGGATAATTGCTTATTGCTATATGAAATAGCTTGTTCTGTCCCAGGATGCTTAAAAGGCTTGTTTAGTGTTTGAAGAGTGAAATGCTTGCTCGGATGAGTTATGTGCTTGCTAGGATGTTAGACAGTGTTGTTTAAATCTTGTTTGCTCATAAGCTTGATTCTGATTGAAAGTAATGCATTGTCTGATGTTGGTGGGATGATAAGTGATGCTTGGCCTCAGTTCTTAATGAATGTGTAGCAGATTGTATGTGTCTTGATGCATTCATGAATGAAACTGACAATGGCTATGGTATATTATCATCTTGAAGCTGCCTTGTGTTGATGCTATTAGACTCATGTCTAAGGAGCAGTAAAAGGAGCTTTAAAATTGCCTAAGTAGCTTGTATTGAATCTGAATGATCTTGCTTGTGCTTAGAGTTTTGCTTGCAAAGATTAGAACTTTAAAATGTTTAGTTTAATCTTGTGCATTGCTTTAAGACATTGGTGTTCAAACTTGATGTGAAATCAAGGTTTGACCCAATTGTTCTGATCTTTGCTGGAGTTTGAGTGTTGTTTCAGGTTCACAAGAAGTGTCTTTAGCTCACCATCCATCCGAGTAGAAGAGGCAGAAGAAGGTTCCCATTGTGTGTGCAATGGAAGGTGGTACTCATGTTGTGATCGCCACTGGTGTGAAGACTCACTAGCTCACTTGCAAGCTTGGACTTCCAATCCAATCCAAGCTTGAGGAGGAGTTAAGTGAGCAGTCTGTTGGTTGAAGGAGCCACCATCGGGTCTAGGCAGTGGAGTGCCTAAGCAAAGAGAGTTCAGAAGGTAGTTAAGTGAGCAATCTGTTGGTTCAGAGGAGCTATCCAGTCTATGGTTCAGAAGGTGTCCATTGCAAGCAACTGAAGGAGCCATCCAGGTCTAGGCAGTGGCGTGTCTGGAAGAGAGTAGTCAGTGCTCTTGGCTATGAGAAGATGAAGACTCTATCAGTGCGGCTATGGTGAGGTGGCTGAAGAGGCAGAAGCTTCATAGGCAATCCAGTTAAGATGGCGAGTTCAAGGTGGCATAATGAGGCAAGGTGTAGATCATGAAGCTATCCTCCCAAGCTTGACTTGTTCCACATGAGTCAAGCTTGAGAATGTTGAAAGCTTCAATGATCTTGGAAGCGGTTCAAGAAGGTGGACAGCAGTGAGCAATTGTGGAGGATCAAGAAGCTCTCCTTCAAAGCTTGACTTGTTCCACATGAGTCAAGCGAGAGGGAGATGTTGAAAACTTGATGAGAGAGTACTTGGCGGTTATTCAAGAAGGAGGCAACCTGTTGTGAAGTGTGATGGGAGATGAAACAATCTCAGGCGGCTTCTAGTGTTGAGGTGATTGGAGAGGCTGAAGCATCCTCATGTAGTTCAACAACAAGGTGGCAACTCATGAAGAAAGCAGCCAAGACTCAGCTTGTATCATCAGGAAGGTCAGAGTGTCCGAGCACTTGAGCACAACAGGAAGGTTGTGGGAAAGGGGAGAGACCAAGATCTGTCTGAAGAAAGAGTACAAGGTGTGTTGGTGATGAGCAAGGGAAGAGGGATCGACCTTGCATCACATGAGGCCATGATCAGAGTCTTTGTGTCCCTTACATTTGCTGGTAAGGCACAAAGACTCAATAACAATCCTAGGCCTTGAAGGCTCTACTCTTTTCCCTCATCAGGTTTTGTCCCAAAGGGTTTCCTTGGTGAGGTTTTTATGAGGGAGCTCTTCAGGGTTCAAGCAACTCAGGATCTCTTAGAGTTAAGCTTGAGGGAATGTTGAACTGAAGAGCAGAATGGAGCTTGTACATAAATAGGGCAAGCTCTTGAAGATCTTAAGAAGATTTTATGAAGCTTTATAAGTAAGGAGAAAGCATATAATGTTGAGACAATGTCCAGAAGGGTTCAGATACAAGAGGTAGCATGTGGAGGTTTGGAGGAAATGGTTGATGGTGCAAACTTAGGGTGACATGTACGGACGGCAGTACAGGTGGACAATACGGACATGGTCGACCCCAAACATTCACATTCAACCATTTGAGCACATTTCAGAGATGTGCAAACTTAGGGCATGGGATGTGCGGCCAAGAGTCCGTGCAGCATGGCCTGATCATGACTTGAGTATCAAGGCAAAGAGGAAAAGAACATTTAGGGCGGTTTAAGAGAAAGATCCGTTGGGCATTTCAAAATGTCTTAGGAAGTAACCAGGAAGGTGTTGCACTCTCTTAGCCGTTTATGGATAAGGTTTCTTATCCATACAGCTCGTCCCAAGCAAAGGAGCAAGCTGGCGTGAGCTGTAAAGACCAAGACTCTTCCTTTACTCCCATTGGCCAAGCATGTGAAGCATATGGTCCAAGTATTTCAAATTTAGGCTCCTCCTTGTTGACTACACATGTAGAAGGACCTGATTGTAAACCACAGTAGAAAGCTGTCTCTCCTATTTAAATAAGCTCATTGGCGTGTGTAATCTCTTAAGAGAGGGGTTTCCCCTCCTCCTTCATGAATGATAAACTCTGTTCTTGGTTATGAAACTCTCTGAATCTCTCTAGACATTTAAACTCTTAATCTCTCAGTCTCTTAGTCTCTCTAATCTCTTTCTAGTCTCTTTATTCCTCATACAAATCTCTGTCTCATCAGACCCTCTCATTCAACTAGATCAAGACCTTATCCAGCCTTTAATGGCGATTTCATACACATACATGACCAGGGCTCTGAAAATCTTATACAAAAGCCCATCTGAGCCTATCTCCTTTTGAAGTTGAGCACACACTTCATCATAGCTAGGAAGCTCCTTTTCTCTCAAAATGTGCCTGACCACATCATTGAAGCTTAGGCTGAGTGTAAAAAAGTCCAAAGACCTTGTCTTGCTCACGCCTAGCTTCAAGAGTTTCAGGATCATTGGAGCTTGGCCTTAGCATCTCTAGCTCAGACCATAGCTGACTGTACTTCCCAAGGTGTTTGGTGAAGTCTCCTTCTTCTTGCTGCAAGTTGTTGATGGCTCTCTTCACTTCATAGATCCTGGTAAGGTTTGAAGTTTTGCCATACACTCTCTGTAGAGTATCCCACAACTGCTTTGGAGTTTCACAGTGTGAGTAAGTATCCATAAGAGGACCATCAAGGGAGCTATGCAGGATAGACAGCACCAGGAGGTCTTCCTGATTTGCCTTCATCTACCACTACAATCTCCTTGCCATCTTCTCCTTGGGTGATCTGCTTTGGTGCTGAACTTGAAGTAACATGCTCCCAAAGACCTCTTCCTCCAAGGGCTGCTCTGGTCATTCTAGACCAGGTGATGTAGTTTCCTGGTCCCTTGAGTGTGCATGGTATGTGAACTGCTCTGTGGTGCTCCATTTCTTCAGGTAGGCGCCAAGAATATTTTGAATTTTCAAGGCTGGATTTGAGATAAAGAACTCTGGAACTAGAGAACTCAAGACTAGAATTAAGATAAACTCTCAAAGAAAATAAATGGAGACAGAACAGAGTGAACACAGTTGAATAAAACTCAAGAAAACTCAAGAACACAGATTTATTATCCACTGGATAAAAGGATCTGGAGAAAATTAAGATGGATGAAACCAAAAGAAAAAGACAAGAGTTGATTTGCGGAAGAAAAGTCTGGAAAAGCTCTGATACCATAAAATGAAAACATTTCACAGTAAGTCGAAAGAAGAAAGAGAACGAAGTATAAAAAAAGAGAGAAGGAAGAAATTTCCTTGCTTTACTTAGTTATTAATGTATATTTAAAGACAAATCAGGACAATGAGGACAAAGAATAAGCTTAAAATGGGGCTGAGTGATGATGTGACCTTCCTCATGATCTTCAGCTCATAAAGATAAGCATGTGACTTTTAATATAAAATCAGCCACTTGCTCTTCTTGTCCAAACTCATGCAGGTCTCCTCCTCTTCAGATCAATCCTTTGGCGAGCCTCTCTTGCTTCTCCTTGCCTTCCAAGACACTCTAGGGTAGATATGTTTAACTTGAACTCCAAGACTGTCGGACAGACTTGTGTCCCAAGTTGCACATACTACAAGTGAATCGGATGTAAGGCTTCTCTTCTCTTTGTTGATTTATGTCTTCATGTCAATACTGGAACTCCAAGACTGTACGGGACAGACTTGTGTCCCAGTTGCACATACTACAAGTGAATCCGGATGTAAAGCTTCTCTTCTCTTTGTTGATTTATGTCTTCATGTCAATATCACTAATCATGTGGTGAGAAGCACCAGTGTCAATAATCAATGGTCTAGTATTTTTAAAAATGTTTCTAGAACTCTCAGCAGTGTGACAAGCATTGTGTGAAAACCAAGGGTTTTAGGTATACCAGAGTTGTCTTTCAAGGCCTTGATGAGAGCATTGATTATCTCATCCTGGTTGGTCCTTGCTGTGGAGTACATTGATGTAGAGACCATAGCACTTCCTCCACCATTGTTGTTAGAACACATTGATGGATGGATGGCCCTTTTCACTTCAAATACTCTAGTTGTTGGAATTCATGAGTGTTTGTCTCATGTCAGAGAGTATTCAGTTAACTTGTAACTGATCCCCTTCAACCATACAACAGGAACTCACCATTAAAAGGAAGAGACAACCAACTGGTGGTTGAATCCTCTCACACAGCCTATACTACAACCAAGATCCTAGAGTAAACTGGTTATAGAAGCTGAGAATCTCTAGTTTGAATCTATCCTTCTGTAGTAACACAACACTTTGAGTTTGTGTACTTAAGATGAAGAGGATTTAGAATCAGTAAGCTAGAGCTTAGAAGATAAAGAAGAGAGTTTAGAGTGAGTTTTACAAGTATTAGGCTGCCTTAAGGGAAAGAGAGTTAAGGCAGCCTCTAAGCCATAACTCTAAACTCCTTACATTGTGAATATTGTTTAGACACAAGCAAGGAGAGAGCCACGAGAATTAGACTGAAGAACTTGTGGTGATACTAGATAGATGTTACAAGAGGTGGTGAAGCCTTTATATGGCAATCACTTACAATAAACAAAGATTAAATCAGGAAACACTAAACAACTAATATAATGGGAAATGGAAGAGTCAGGAGGATATGGACAAGGGGAGGCACGACCAGAAGCAGAGAAAGAGACAGGAGAGGTTGGCACAGCCTGGTTGAGTGAAAGTGACAGGTCAGGCTCTTCTCTAAGCAACCCATGTGACTTCTTCTTTTCAAATTCAAACCAGCCTCTATTATTTAAATTCAAACATGTTTACTTGACTTCTCAGATGTTCCCAACGTCTATAAGTCCTCCACAACTCATTCCTTTTAAGTCAGGTTAAGGTCAAATGGTAGCTTGTGGAGCAAGTCTGTACAAAACAGAACCAAATTGGCTTCTCTTGATGAACTTATCCTTGGATCATCAACCAGCTTCTTCTTCTGGTCGTTCCTATATTTATTTCAATACTCCCCTCAGAAGCTTGACCATAGGAGATCCTTGGACAAGCTTGGAACTGAAACACTTGCCTCATTAAAAACCTAAGTGTGGAAAACCTCATGGGATAAAACCATCACTTAGGAAAAGTGCAACTACCCTCAGCCTGAGGATTGGCCAGTGAGTCTAGGAGTTTAAGATGATTTTGAAGGACTCCTTAGACTCTGGATCATGGCCTTACTTCAATGGCAAAGGCACCAATGCCTTCCCTTGCTTCACCTCACCTTTGAGCTTGTTCTTGTGGTCAGAGCTTGTCTCCCCTTTCTTTGGCTTCTTGCCTTCATCATGGGTTGAGTCCAAGCCTGCCTTGTTCATGAGCTCAATAGGTACCTGATTCAAACAATGCACACACATGCATCAATTCTCAGGAAGGCAGACCTAAAATCATAAGCATTTGTATAGATTTAGGTACTTCCCTTGCATAAGTTTCTGAAGAATGGACATTGGCTTCTCATATTTAACACCCCTCCTCAAGCTTGACCGAGAATGAGAGTATGTGGTCAAGCTTGGAAGATGAAACCAATGATGATCACCATGAAGACAGCAGCCCTCTTAACTTGAAGCTTCATCAACCAGGTACAAGCACACATGCTATGGGCTGATTCATAGCTTCCCACTGAAGGTAACTGTTCTAACTCCTTTTAGAAGCTGATCCATAGCTTCCCAACCAGAAGGTAACTGTTCTAACTCCATGCCTTGGGCTGATTCATAGCTTTCCACTCAGCTTGACTCTCCACCTGATCTTGTCAAGTAGTCTCTGGTGGCCATCTGTTCTAACACCAAGTTGTTGCTGTCCTTGTTGAATTCTTCTTGCAATGGAAGCCATGGAAGCTCATTTTCAGCCCCCTCAAGCTTGACTCCGAGTATAGGAGGAGACAAGCTGATATAACTTTAAGCCACCTGGTCTACTCACAACTATTTCTCCATGGTCAGGAATATGCATCTTGTGCAGGCTCTGATCAACATGGGAAATCTGTCAAATAACACTAAGACAAGCATCAGTAGACAACAAGAGACCAGAGCATTGGTTTTCACCAAGTCTGATCTTTAAAACACAATTTAAATAAGCACAGCAGCAATGGACAGATATCTGTAAGATTCTATCTTAGCAACATTCTCTGGATCCTAATCATCAAGACTAAGCATTCAGGCAACAAGAGAATTAAGTAACCAGGTAAAAGTAACCAGAGAATAAATAGAGAATAGAGAATGATGTAACCAGAGTTTTAGTAGCCAGTGAATAGGAGAATGATGGAGAATAAGTAACCTGAGAATCAGAGAATGAGAGAATAGAGAATAGAGAATTTCTCAAGAGTTCTAATGGACAGAGTTTTGCTCTTTTCTTGAGTTTCTGGAAGCATAAACAGCCAGGAGCATCAATACTCATCAAGAGTTTGGTGCTTTAGTAGCTGAAACACAATGGACCATTGAACAATTGATTTGCTCACTGATTTTGGACAAGTGCCACTGGAATAACTCATGAACTGATGTTTTCCAGGCTTTCAACAAAGAACCATCAAAATAACACATAAACAAGTGTTTTCTATGGCTCACACAACAAAACCAATGGATCAAAACAGTCTGTCCACTGGTCAAAGAGATGCTCCATAAAGAACAAGCTATTATCCAATGGATAAAGCATAATGGTGAAGCATTTTCTAAATATTTCCCTTCCTCGAAGCTTGATTCAAGATACTAACAAGTACTGACCAAGCTAACACTATATCAGAGTGGGAGAGAAAATATTTTTTTCAAAACAGAGAGACAATGGGTGAGTTTAATCCCAAAGAAGAGCAACAAAGCTCTGATACCATGTTGGAATTCATTGTTTGTCTCATGTCAAGAGAGTATTCAGTTAACTTGTAACTGAATCCTTCAACCATACAACAGGAACTCACCATTAAAAGGAAGAGACAACCAACTGGTGGTTGAATCCTCTCACACAGCCTATACTACAACCAAGATCCTAGAGAGTAAACTGGTTATAGAAAGCTGAGAATCTCTAGTTTGAATCTATCCTTGTAGTAACACAACACTTTGAGTTTGTGTACTTAAGATGAAGAGGATTTAGAATCAGTAAGCTAGAGCTTAAGAGAAGATAAAGAAGAGTTTAGAGGTAGAAGTTTTACAAGTATTAGGCTTGTAAGGGAAGAGTTAAGGCAGCCTCTAAACTATAACTCTAAAACTCCCTTATTCTAATGAATATTGTTTAGGCACACAAACAGGAGAGCCACAGAATTAGACTAAGAAAGAACTTGTATTGATACTAGATAGATGTTACAAAGGGTGGTGAGAAGCCTTTATATAGGCAATCACTTACAATAAATAAAAGGTGGAAATCAAGGCACTAAAGTCAAACTAATATAATGAGGAGC
>JAEACV010000670.1:0-34563 GCA_016432835.1 Brassica nigra
AAATCTAAACTTTATGCAGGACAATAGATGCGGTGATCATCGGGGGAACTAGGAATGAGCGACAACTCACACCCTCTTTCTCATGCCGAAAAACTGAAGTTCATAAATAAATCAGCAGCTTCATAGATTGAGGCGCGAAATTCAAACAAAACCCCAAAAGGGGCAGGTTGAAGCCACCAACGGCCAGTCGGTAAATACATCATGGCCTCTTAAGCGGCGAAACACATAAAAAACGAAATCCCGAAGGGATTGATAAACCTAGGCGCTCCCAGGGCGTCATCTTCATCCTCACTGCGATAGGGACAGCCTGCGCCGTCGCCTCCCTCGGTCGCGCCGCCACTACCGCCTCGTCCGCGCCACCTCGCAATCTTCTCCCACAGCTCCGATCTTCTGAGTTTTGGTCGGGCTAGGAGTGCGATAAACTTGCAGGCCAGCGAGGATCGAATCGAAATCTCCCTCGGTGGCCGCCCACTCTCCTTTACGGGGCGATAATCTGGCTTCCTCCAAGTCCAAAGGCGGGGCCTCATTACCTCGAAGCAGCTTCGAGCTCATTCAGACTCCCCTCGATCCCGCTAAAGCCAAGTCCCTGTTGCGGACGGCTATCAGGACTCAAACAGGATGGCCATCCTCGTCGGGCGACCATAGAAGTCGTCGCTGGCATCGGCAACCTCGAGGATCTACGGGGAGTTCATCTCCCGTGAGCTGAACCTTCTCCGAAGGCGGACTTCGGATTTACTCTTCTTTTCTTTCTTCACCTTGAGTAGCGAACTCGCTGCGGTCTTCCCAAGTCGCTCAAGATCGCTGTCTGAACCTCAAGCTGGGGCGTCGGGCAGCATGGGTGTCCTCGGCGATCTGCAATGCAGCCTTAAATGCGGCTTCAGCTTCCTGCGGCGACTCCGGTTCCTTGATAGGCGAATGACTTCCGACCCGCACTCGCCAAGCATTCCGTCAATCAGAACACAAACTGTCGCCAAAGGGAAAGAGTAAGTATCATCATAAAAAGCGGTGCAAAATTACGGACCATCGAACCTTGGAGCGATGGCCATAGCGGCTCTGAGAGTCGCTTTCCTGCGCTCTTCGCACCCGCTTCTTCGCTCCGGCCTGCGCCAGCCCTTGCCCTTCCTTTGGGCAGTGGCGCGGCCACCAGCGAACAGTAAAGACGAGTTCCCTCTTCGCGGGGAAGAGTGCAGATTCTCAGCGTCCTCTCTTCGAGGAGATCCGATCGAACGTCGAAGAACCCGATGGATGGATCTGAACATCGAGAGTCTGTTCAGGAACAATAACCCCTTACGTACGGGGAGGGGAGGGCCGGATGGGACTTGGGCTGGAACGAAGGAGCAGGCAAAGGAGTTGGAGCTGCGGAAGGAACATCAGGCGTCTCGGTCCTCGCGCGCTTTAGGCCTTTTCGCCTTCGCGGGATAAGCAGCCTTGAAAGAATCAAACCCATCAGTCAGGGATGGAATAGCCTCTTGAGCGGCCTGAGCGGCGGGAGCTTGACTGGCGGAACCGCGAGAGCTTGGCGGCCTCGCCATCTCAACATGAAACCACTCTTTTCAACTTGGGATGAAGACATTTTCTTTCTTGAGAGAAGAAGAATTTGGAAAGATGTGAAGAATGAAGGAAAGGTTGGCTACTTATAAGAAAAGGAGGAGGGAGACACAGGTTTCTGGGAAGAATCCTTAGCGAAGATTTCGATTTCAAAAATTCAAATCACTTTCGCCCGCTTAAAATCGTCTCCGATCTTCACGGTAGAGCTAGCTGTTGGGGTCAAAAGCGGTTATCTCGAAATCGGCCAAAATCTTTCCAGACTTCGAAGATTTCCCTTACCCGAGCGACTAGCGGAAAGATCGAACAGCGGAAAACCCAGACGACAAAGGCGGCTGGTGCGGCTGGCGGCGGGCAGCGGGCGGCCTGGCGCCGGCAACACCGGCCTGGCCGGGCACCCGTCCGCAGCGGGCACGACCTGGCGCCCATTTCCGGCCTGGCGCAGAAGCCTGGCGCCCGGCGACACCGGGACCGCGGGCGGCCTGGCGCCCGGCGGCACCGTCTGCAGCAGGCTTTGCCAGTGGCACCAGCGGCAGCGGGGGCAGGCGAGCCTGCACCTGGCAGCGGCACCCGGCCTGGCGCCCGGCGGCACACCAAATCCGCGGGCGGCCTGGCCCGGCACCAAATCCTGCAGCGGCCTGGCGCCCGGCAACACCAACCTGGCGCCCGGCGAGCAGCGGGGCTGAGGCGACCTGGCGCCAGCGGCACCGTCCACCCAGCGGGCGGCCTGGCGCGCGGCGGCACCCTGGCGGCGCGGTCCACGGCCCTCGTCTGATCTCGGTCCCGTTATGCTGGTCTGATCCCATCAGCTTGTTGGATCAACCCTCGTGAGTTTAGTACAATCAAGGCTCTGGAATAAACATCTTCGATTCGGTTGGAATCATCCTCGATGTTCACGATAAAGCGGAGAGGTTGGTTTCGTGGAAGAAATCGTATAAAGCGTTTAACGACTTAAGACAAGTCCACTGCGACTTACTTACGATTTTCAAATTCAGTCCCAATCAGGCTATGGCGGTTTATCGATTTCCGAAACATCGGATAAACATCAAGTCATCGAAGATAGCGGAAAACTTCGAGGATGATTACGAAGACCGGCGAAAATGGAACATTTCGGAAGAGATAAGCTTGAAAGGCGAGGCCATCATCCTAAAGCAAACCGACCTAGAAGTGGGTATATAAGGAGCAAGAAGCGGAGGAGAAGGGCATCGAAAATCCGAGAATTAGACTTAGAGCATCCTGCTAGCTTAGAAAAACTAGGGTTTAGGTGGTTAGACTAAGCGAGACAAGGCTTAGGGCGTTTGGCTGCCTGCGACTCTATCTTTTTCTTTAAATCATAAATCTCTTGTCTTTGGGAGAATCCTTGTACTCGTTTCTCTTATCTAATAAAGCGCTAGCCGGGCAAATATTTCAATTCCCATTTTTTCTTGTTTACTTTATCGATTTACGTGTGGCAGCGCAGAGAATCCGGACCTTCAAGGAAAGTCGGGTTTACTTGGCTTTCCTCCGCCAATCTTACTTATCAGAAATTGGCGGTGTGAATTTGGTTCCCTGATTTGGCTAGAAGGAGGGGGCGGTTCTCTAACTTCGAAAACCACCAATCGATCGAAGTTCAGTATGACTTCTTCGTCAGCCCGCAACATCATTATCTTCGAGGATCGAGCAGCGGCCCGTCACGGTCAAACCTCACAGCGATCTCCTCGTAATAGAACTCACGATCCAGGATATTGGCGTAGCAAGGGTATTAGTCGACACGGATGCTCGGGCAATATTATCTACAAAAGCACCCTCGAGAGGATGGCGTCGATCTAAGCATCCTTACGGATGACCCCAGCCCAGTATTGGGACTCGGGAGAAATTATGACCGGCTCGACTAACCTCCAGTCAAAGCGGGCGTCGCCAAAACACGGAATTCCTGATCGATGGTCCAACATCCTACAATGCGATAGTTGGAACTCCTGGCTAAACTCCATGAGGCGATCCATCAACATTCCACCTATGCCTCAAGTTCCCAGCGCCTTCGAGTCGAGACAATACATGGTAGTCGCGAACGGCGCAGATCTACCTGCTACCGAACTAAAGCGGAAAAACTCGAAATCGAGACCTCGGAAAAACAAAGCGATTCCACTTCGCGGAAACCTTCTGGCAGTCCCAAAGCTGAGGCCAGGAAGGGAAGCGTGAACCAACCTGCGAACGGTGGTCTCAATTTGTCTCGGCGATTCTTTCCGGAGCGGTGTGTCGAGATCGGGCTAACCTCCGAACCAATGGCGAGCTCATCGCATGCCTCAAAAGAACCTCGATGCGTTAGCGTGGGCTGCGGAGGATATGCCGAGAATCGACATTAAGCGTAACATGTCGAACTTAACATCGACCAACTCACAAACCCGTAAAACAAAGAGCGAAAGCTGGGACCTGGCGTGCCACGCGGTCAATGAGGAAGTCGAAAGACTCCTCAAAGTAGTCGATAACAGAAGTCAGGTATCGGACTGGCTTGCCAACCCTGTCGTGGTAAAAGAAAAAGCGGCAAGTGGCGAGTCGTATGCGATTCCGCGGATCTGAATAAAGCCTGTAAGGATTGCTTCCCGCTCCACACATCGACCGACTGGTGAAGCAACCCGCGGAAACAAGCTTCTGTCATTCATGGGCGCTTTTCGGATACAATCAGATCATGATGAATCGGCGACCGCGAAAAACTGCATTCATCACAGACCATGAGCGTATTGCTACAAGGTAATGCCTTCGGTCTTAAAGCGCAGGTGCAACATATCAGCTTCGTCAACAAAATGTTTGCGAGCAACTTCGGAAAAACTATGGAAGTATACATCGATGATATGCTCGTAAAATCTCTTACGAACACGATCATATAGCCCACCTAGAGGAATGTTTTGCCGACTCAACCAGCATAACATGAAACTCAACCCGAAAATGTAGATTAGCGGTGGCATCGGAGAATTCCTCGGATACCTCGTAGCGTGTCGCGGAATCGAGGCCAACCCTAAACAAATCGGCGCTGATAGAGATGGCCTCCCGAGAACCAAGCGAGAAGTCAGAGGCTAACGGGAAGAGTCGCGGCTTTGAACCGTTTCATCTCGCTCCACGGATAAGTGCCTACCGTTTCTGAGACATTGAAGGGAAACAAAGTTGAATGGTCGAGCAATGTGAAAAAGCTTTCCAACAATTGAAACATTACCTGGCCCTCCACCAGTCCTCGCAAAACCGGTGGAAGGTGAACCTCTTTTCCTCTATATCGCAGTTTCATAGCGGTCAGTGGCGTCTTGATCACGAGAAAAGCGGCGAACAAAGCCAATCTTTTACGTAAGCAAGGCGTTACTGGATCGCGAGCTTCGATACCGCTAATGGAAAAATTAGCATTAGCCGTCATAACCTCGGCAAGAAAACTAAGACCATACTTCCAGTCTCATACTATAGTGGTTCTCACCACGTTCCTTTCTGGATAATCCTGCATAGTCGAGTCAATCCGGTAGGCTCGCAAAAATGGGCAATCGAACTGAGTGAATCGGCGTCGAATATCGCAAGGACGTGTGCAAAGTCCCAAGTACTTGCGGATTTCTTGGTAGAGTTACCCACTAGAAACATGACTAACGAGGAACCAAACTCAACTTGGGTCCTCCGCGTGCGGATCTTCATCCAAACAAGGATCGAGGAATCGAATCGACTCACCTCTCCTAGGGGAAATCCTAGAACAGTCTTTCGATTGGCTTTTCATGCTTCAAACAATGAGGCAGAATCTGAAGCACTCATCGCGGAGCTGCGGCTGGCCCATGGGTTAAAATCCGTAATATTCAGCTACTGCGATTCTCAGTTAATTAAGCCAATCAATACAGCGGAGAATATGAGGCAAAGGCGAAAGGATGGGCGCATATCTAAAACTTCGTCCAAGAACTGGCTCGAAATTTTGACCAGTTAAGCCCTGACCAGAATTCCGCTTCGAGCGTCAGGCCCGGCCTTGGCTGCCCTCGCCTCAAGCTCAGATCCAGGGCTCAAAGAGTAATCGGTCGAATTCATCGAGCATCCGAGCATCGGACCACCAGTGGTCGTCAATCTAATCGGGCCGAGATTGAAGATCACGGAAGAAGTCGAGGATCAGCGGAGCGGATGTGAACCCGACCGAGTATGGCTGCGACAGCCCTTGGTTAGAACCAATCGAGCCTATATCGTGAATGGAACCTTACCGCCCGAAAAATGGAAACCGTAAAGTAAAAACCAAAGCGACGCGTGCGTCGCGATAGAGGAGAAATTTATAAGTGGTGTTTCTCTGGTCCTCTCATGGCATGCGCAGAAGGGGAAAGAGCGAGAAGAATCATGAAGGAGGTCCATTCTGGATCATGCGGAAATCATTCTGGCGGAAGATCTCGCGGTTAAAATCAAGCGCCCGCGGTTATTATTGGCCAACCATGGTAAAGACTGCGAAAATTAGCCGGAAGTCGCGAAAATGCCAAAGGCATGCTCCAACAATCCATCAACCCGCGGAGATCCTCTCCTCAATCTCGTCCCCCTATCCTTTCATGCGATGGTCCATGGACATCGTCGGACCTATGCACCCATCAAAACAAAAGCGCTTCCTCCTAGTCCTTACAGTTTCTTTTCCAAATGGGTAGAAGCAGAATCCACGAAGTATCAAAGACACACAAGTCGAGAACCGTGCGGAAACATATCATAACTAGACATGGGGTCCCGTGCGAAATCGTAACAGATAATGGATCTCAATTTATCTCACTTTCGATTGAAGCATTCTGCGAAAAATGGAAAATCGACTTACAAAGTCAACTCCCAGATATCCGCAATGCAGCGGACAGGCAGAAACCATCAACAAAACCGTCCTTGGGACTCAAAGCGCTGAAGCGCCAAGAAGGCGATGGGCAGGAGGAGCTCGAAGGAGTTCTTTGGTCGCATCATTACAACCCAAGGCAGACTCTGGTGAAACTCCATTAAGCCCTCGTTCACGGAGCGGAATGTATGATCCCAGAGTAGAATTCCCGGATCGGAGAAGATTCCTCGAAAGAGGATTTAAGCGGCAGCTATGATGCTGGACAATCTCGATCTCATCAATGGCGCCGCGACCAGGCACTCATTGAATCCAGAATTACCAGCAGCTGCCGCAGGTACTACAACTCAAGCGTCGCGCCATCGCGGGTTCAAAGAAGGCGATTTAGTCTTCGCAAAGTCTTCCAAACACTGCGAGCGAAGCGCCAGGAAAACTGGGAGCAAGGACCGTACAAAGTCATAAAAGTAGTCCGACCAGGCTCATACCAAATCGCAAACATGCAGGCGTCAAAATCCGAGAACTTGGAATGCGATGCACCTCAAAATACTACCACTAAGCGATAAAGCGTGGTACAAAGAACTTCTGAGATGGCTTGATCCTAGACAAAGTGCGTAGGCAACTTCATGTCAATGAGTTCAGCTATCCCCAATTTAAAAGGGTGGAGTGTTATATACTGTATACTCCCACAAATTTGAAGACTCTAAAATTTTGAAACTTTTTCACGACTTTTCAAAATCAGCGAACGGCCACAACAACGGATCTAGTATCCACTAGCGATTATCACATCCAAAACAAATCCGGATGGCCAACACTTCCACGAAGCCTTGTGAATGTGGGCCTTCTCCCTAGGTCAAACTTACGACCCCTTGGTCCCGCGTCCAAAGCGGAAGCGACAGTTTTCTGGCTGCGAACATTCATAAAGACATCCCCAAAGCCATAAGCGTTTCAAGCGAGATGCGGCATAAGGAAAAATCAACCTTCAGCACTGCGAGGCGTCGCTAGCGGCGAAGGACATTTTTTCCAAAAACATGAAGGCGAATCTTAGTCTCTGAACATACAAGCGCACCTCAAAGCGGTATCATTTCGTTGTTGCTGATCACAACAAGCGAACTCTAGCGTCCTAAACAGACAAATAGCGCCCTGAGGGGTAGGCTCTCTTACATCCGACAAGGATAAACATAGCCTATATCAAAGAAATCAAAATTTTGGTCTAGCTCTTACGTAAAGGAAGTAGCTCGACTCCGCGCAAACAAATCATATAAGCCGACAACAATTAGCGGTTTTAAGCGATGCGAGTCAGGTTAAAATCGCAAACAGGCAGCAGCCGATTTGTCATCATAAAAGCCTCAGTCGAGAGTAAACCTAGGTCTTGCCTAAACCCAGCCACGCTGGATCTTGACATCTCACAGACATAGTATGGTATCTGAGATCAAAATTTGTCTCTTCACTTAAGCGCCGTTTCCGCGAGTTTTCGCGTAAATCGGTAAACCCGGAAAATCTCGCTTTATGCAGACAATAGATGCGGTGATCATCGGGGAACTAGGAATGAGGCGACAACTCACACCCTCTTTCTCATACCGAAAAAATGAAGTTCATAAATAAATCAGCGTTTCATAGATTGAGACTGCGAAATTCAAACAAAACCCCAAAAGGGGGCAGGATTGAAGCCACCAGCGGCCAGTCGGTAAATACATCATGGCCTCTTAAGCGGCGAAACACATAAAAAAACGAAATCCCAGAGGGATTGATAAACCTAGGCGCTCCCAGGGCGTCATCTTCATCCTCACTCGCGGCGGGGACAGCCTGGCCGTCGCCTCCCTCGATCGCCGCCACTACCCGCCTCGTCAGCGCCCTCGCAATCTTCTCCCAGCTCCTGATCTTCTGAGTTTTGGAGTCGAGCTAGGAGTGCATGGCTGCAGGCCGGCGAGGATCGAATCGAAATCTCCCTCGGTGGCCGCCTCTCCTTTGCGGGGCGATAATCTGGCTTCCTCAAGTCAAAGGCGGGGCCTCATTACCTCGAAGCAACTTCGAGCTCATTCAGACTCCCGATCCCGCTAAAGCCAAGTCCCTCTTGCGGATGGCTATCAAGGACTCAAACAGGATGGCCATCCTCGTCGGACGACCAAAAAGTCGTTGGGCATCGGCAACCTCGAGGATCTCAGGCGTTCATCTCCTCGTGAGCCTGAACCTTCTCACGAAGGCGCGGACTTCAGTTTACTCCTCTTCTCTTTCTTCACCTTGAGTAGCGAACTCGCGGTCTTCCCAAGGTCGCTCGATCGCTGATCTGAACCTCAAGCTGGGGCGTCTGGGCAGCATGGGTGTCCTCGGCGATCTGCAATGCAGCCTTAGTAAGCTTCAGCGCTTCGACGACTCCAGTTCGCCGATAGGCGAATGACTTCCGACCCGCTTCGCCAAGCATTCCGTCAATCAGAGACACAAACTGTCGCAAAAGGAAAGAGAAAGTATCATGCAAAAAAAAAAACGGTGCAAAATTACGGACCAAATCGAACCTTGGAGCGATGGCCATAGCGGCTCGAGAGGTCGCTTTCCTCGCTCTTCGCACCCGCTTCTTTTTAGCTCCGGACGCGCGCCAGCCCTTGCCCTTCCCTTGGGCAGCGGCGCGGCACCAGCGCTAGCAGTCCCAGGCGAGTTCCCTCTTCGGCGGGGAAGAGGTGCAGATCTATCAGCGTCCTCTCTTCCGGAGATCCAGACAGTCGAAGAACCCGATGGATGGATCTGAACATCGAGAGTCTGTTCAGGAACAATAACCCCTTCTGTAGGCGGGAGGGCATCGGATGGGACTTGGAGCTGGGAACCAAAGGCAGGCAAAGGAGTTGGAGCAGCGGAGGAACATCGGGCGTCTCGGTCCTCGCCAGCTTTGAGCCTTCGCAGCACTCGGCGGGATAGCTTAGCCTTGAAAGAATCAAACCCATCAGTCAGGGACGGAATAGCCTCTTGAGCGGCTGAGCGGCGGGAGCTTGACTGGCGGAACCGGCAGAGCTTGGCGGCCTCGCCCATCTCAACATCAGAATCACTCTTTTCAACTTGGGATGAAGACATTTTCTTTCTTGAGAGAGAAGAGAGAATTTGGAAAGATGTGAAGAATGAGAGGGAAGGTTGGCTACTTATAAGAAAAAGAGGGGAGGAGACCACAGGTTTCTCGGAAAAATCCTTAGCCGAAGATTTGATTTTCAAAAATTCAAATCACTTCGCCCGAAATCGTCTCCGATCTTACGAGCTGGGGGGCTAACTGTTGGGGTCAAAAACGGTTATCTCGAAATCTACGGCCAAAGATCCTTCCAAACTCGAAGATTTCCGCGAGCGACTAGCGGGGAAAGATCGAACAACGGAAAACCCACGAGCGGCAAAGGCGGCCTGAAGACGGGCGGCCCATTACCCGGCAGCACCGACCTGGCGCCCGGTGGCACCGCACGGAACTGAGCGACCTGGCGCCAGCGGCACCGGCCTGGCGGCACCCGGCAGCCGTACGGCACCATCCATGTAGACGGCCTGGCGCCAGCACCAGCCTGGCCCGGCGTACAGCGCGGCGGCATGGCGGAAGACCTGGGCGCCCAACGGTGACCGTCAGCAGCGAACCCGGCCTGGCGCCCGGTGGCACCACTGACCAGCGGCCTTGGCTCCGCAGCGGGGCCTTAGCGGAACGGCCTGGCGCCAGCTTTAGCTGCAAAGCGGCGGCACCGTCACTGAACCCGGCCTGGCACGGCCCGCGCACCCAGTCTGGCACGGGCGCGGCTTCCGTCCTGATCTCCGGTCCCGTTGTGCCGGTCTTATCCCATCTTAGCTTGTTGGATCAACCCCTCGTGAGTTTAGTACAATCGGCTTCACGGAATAACATCTTCGATTCGGTTGAATTCATCCTCGATGTTTCACGATAGAAGCTGGAGATTGGATTTCGTGGAAGAAATCGGATAAAGCGTTTAACGACTTAAGACCAGTCCACGCGACTTACTTACGATTTTCCAGAATTCAGTCCCAATCAGCCTATGGCGGTTTATCCGATTTCGAAACATCGGATAAACATCAAGTCATCGAAAGATAGCGAAAACTCGGAGATAATTACGAAGACCGACGAAAATGGAACATTTCCGGAAGAGATAAGCTTGGGCCCAAAGGCGAGGCCCATCATCCTAAGAGCAAACCGACCTAGAAGTGGGTATATAAGGAGAGCAAGCAAGAGCGGAGAAGAGGGCATCGAAAATCCGAGAATTAGACTTAGAGCATCCTGCTAGCTTAGAAAACTAGGGTTTAGGTGGTTAGACTAGCGGAGCAAGGCTTAGGACGTTTGGCTGCCTGCGACTCTATCTTTTTCTTTAAATCGCAAATCTCTTTGTCTTTCGGAGAATCCTTGTACTCGTTTCTCTTATCTAATAAAACGCCTTCGGGCAAATATTTCAATTCCCATTTTTTGTCTTCTGTTTACTTTATCGATTTCGTGTGGCAACGCAGAGAATCCGGACCTTCAAGGAAAGTCGGGTTTACTTGGCTTTCCTCCACACCTTTTCCTCCTTCTGGTGTCATGAAGGACCGGAGAAAACGCCACTTAAATTTCTCCCTCTATCGTAACGTACCGTGCCGCTTGGGTTTTCGACTTTACCGGGACGCCGGTCCTGGGATGGTTCGGGCAGCCTTGAATATCGGCTGGGCAAATTCCGGCGAGGATTCTGGTCAGGGCGAACTGGTGAAACTACGAGCCAGTTCTTGGACGAGTTTCAGATATGCGTCCATCCTTTCGTCCACTTGCTTCATACTCTCCGCTGTATTGGTTGGCGACTGAGAATCGCGTATGCGTGAATATTACGGATTTTTAATCCATGGGCTAGCCGCAAGCCTGCGATGAGTGCCTCGTATACTGCCTCATTGTTTGAAGCATGAAAAGTCAATCGAATGACTGTTAGGATTTCTCCGTTAGGAGAGGTGAGTCGAATTCCGATTCCGGACCCTTGTTTGGACGAGATTAGATCGACGTGGAGGACCCAAGTTGAGTTTGGCTCCTCGTTAGTCATGTCTCTAGTGGGTAATTCTACCAAGAAATCCGCAAGCACCTGGGACTTCGCACATGTCCTTGGGCGATATTCGACGTCGTATTCACTTAGTTCGATTGCCCATTTAGCGAGCCTCTGGATTGGCTCGGGCTGTGCGGGATTATCCGAGGAATGTGGTGAGAACCACTATAGTATGAGACTGGAAATATGGTCTTAGTTTCCTTGCGGGTTATGGCGGCAAATGCTAATTTTCCATTAGCGGTGTCGAGTTTCCGCATCCAGCAATGTCTTGCTACGTAAAGATTGGCTTTTGTTAAGCGCATTCTTCGTATCGGGCGCCAGCTGCTGTTGCGGAAACTGCGATTAGAGGAAAAGAGGTTCACCTTCCACCGGTTTTGCGAGAACTGGTGGAGTGGCCAGGTAATGTTTCAACTGTTGGAAAGCCTTTTCACATTGCTCGGACAATTCGAACTTCTTGTTTCCCTTCAATGTTTCGTAAAACGGTAGGCACTTATCCGTGGAGCGCGAGATGAAACAGTTCAAAGCCGCGACTCTTCGGTTAACCTTTGGACTTCGCTTGGTTCTCGGGAGGCCATCTCTATCAGTGCGTCGATTTGTTTAGGATTGTCCTCGATTCCACGATACGTTACGAGGTATCCGAGGAATTCTCCCGATGCCACTGCGAATCTGCATTTCGCCGGGTTGAGTTTCATGTTATGCTGGTTGAGTCGTGCAAAACATTCCTCTAGGTGGGTTACATGATCGTGTTCGTCAAGAGTTTTTACGATCATATCGTCGATGTATACTTCCATAATTTTCCGAGTTGCTCGGCAAACATTTTGTTGACGAGTCGCTGATACGTTGCACCCGTTTTAAGACCGAAGGCATTACCTTGTAGCTATCGTTCAGCGGTCTGTGATGAATGCAGTTTTAGCGATCGTCGGGATTCATCATGATCTGATTGTATCCGGAAAAGCGTCCATGAATGATAGGAGCTTGTTTCCGCGGTTGCCCGACCAGTCGATCGATGTGTGAAGCGGAAGCAGTCCTTTGGACAGGCTTTATTCAGATCCGTGAAATCGACATAGACTTCGCCACTTGCTGTTCTTCTTTTTACCACGACAGGGTTGGCAAGCCAGTCTGGATACCTAACTTCTGTTATCGACCCTACTTTGAGGAGTCTTTCGACTTCCTCGTTGACTGCGATTACGCTCAGGTCAGTTTCGTCTCTTTTGTTATGCGGGTTTGTGAGTTGGGTCGATGTTAAGTTAAGTAACATGTTACGCTAATGTCGATTCGGCATATCCTCCGCAGCCAATGAGCGTGCGAGGTTCTTTTGAGGCATGCGATGTGATGTGCCCTGGATAGCGGACCGAGCAAAACAAACATGCATGGCTTGATCATGGGAAGCAGCAGTGATATATGTTCATTGTTTGACTCATATATTCCAAACCACGACGCTTCTACGCATGAAATTACTTGGAGAACGTGCTCAACTCAATTACGGAGCTCCTCGAAGAAGAATCAGCTCAAACGGAGTTCAGATGTGGGAGTTATGCCATTTTCAAATCAGATGATCTTGATTTTCGCGAATTCAGACATGGCGCATTTAATGAAGGGATGTCTTGACCAATCTTCCTAAAATTCGACAACCTTGACCAGTCTTCCTCAAAATCACCATCCTTGATCAGTCTTCATCAGATTCCACACCTTTGACTCATTTATCATGTTCTAGTCAAAGATATCTTTTCTATGCATTGTTTTACACAAATATATTTATTATCTTTTATCATTTCATCTCTTTGTAATCCTATAAATAGGAACTGAATTCATTCAATAAAATCAGTCTAAGTTTGAATTATATTTGTGTTTCTTTTCTCTGAGTGAGAGATAGTTCTTTAGCTAGTTCATCGGTTTGAACCGGCTTGTTGATTTGGTGGTCAGCCAATCATCTTTGTGTGTTCCTTGGTGGTTAGCCAACACACAATCATCCTTTCTTAGGTGGTTAGCCTTAAGAACGTGGTATATCAAGAGCCATTCCATCTCTTGACGATCCATTCATTCCATCCTAGTTCCAGAAGTGCCAATTGCCTTCTCGGTTCATATCAACACCGGCTAAAGTGATCCTTCCGATTTGGGGTGATCATTTGGTATCGAGCCACCTTGGCTGGTTTGTTTCTATCTTTTCATCTTCTTATAAATACTTCTTCTTCTTTCTATCTTAAATCCGGGCCACCTTCTTACCTAGGCCATAAAAACAAAAGCGAAAAAAAAAAACAAAAGCGAAAAAAAAAGATTTGATTTTTGGCTAGGTGGTGGAAGAGTAATCCTGCTGGCTGAAGAGAATCCAGCCTTGGGGTGGTTAAAGCGGATTTCACAAAAATTGTCTTTTCTCTCTATCTATCTCTTACCATTGTTGCTTTGGGGTTTTGATTGCTGAATTTTGACTGCCTATCATACTTTGAACCAGTGAAAAGAACTCGAGTGATCACCTAAAACCGTGAGCTAAACACTTTGAGAGTGTGAGGGATTTTATTTGCTAACTCTTTTGTTAAGTGTTTTTCAGGATGTTTGCACTTCTCAAGAAATCAAAACCACAACAAGACGTTTACTTCCCTTTTAGAACTGTGTTAGAAAAGAGCAAATGATTTTTGGAAATAAGCAGTTTGCTTCTAATAGGTTTGATTTTGTGCAGAAACAAAGAAACCAAAGGAAGAGGCAAAACAGGTTCGATGATGATGAGAAGAGAATCAGAAGTGGTGATCGTCCCTTCACTAAAGCAAAGAGAAGCAACCGTGATGTGTTTGATCAGAATGAGCTTCAGACTTATGCCAGCTTGGAGAAGATGTTGCATAAGGCAATTCATGCTATCCGACAGCTCAAAAGGAAGGGAAACACCAACACTTCTTCAGCATCAAAACAGCAATGTAAGTCTTCTTATCTTTCAAATTCTGATTTGAAAACTAATGGGATTTCTTCTGATAAAAGCAAAGCTGTGAAAACCACAAGCAAAGCTCATTTTACCAGGTGCTTCAAATGCCATAGGATCGGTCATTATGCTAACAAGTGTCAAAAACAGAAACCGTTGGTGACTTTGGAGAATGACAATGTTAAAACCAAGCCAGAAAGGGAAAAACTTTCAGTCCCATTGACAATTTTTGATGACTTCACACATGAACCAATGGAGGTGCTAGATGAAGAACAAGTCCATAATCATCGAGCAAACCAAGAAGGGTCTTCTTCCATTTAAGAGCCGGACCAAACTCAAGGTAAGCAATGTGTTGATTATGATTCATGTGCTTATACCCCTTTTCCTTTTAATGTTTCAGATTTGAGGACAAATCTATTTGAAGAGGAAGGTAATGATGTGCCCTGGGATAGCGGACCGAGCAAGACAAACATGCATGGCTTGATCATGGGAAGCAGCAATGATATATGTTCATTGTTTGACTCATATATTCCAAACCACGACGCTTCTACGCATGAAATTACTTGGAGAACGTGCTCAACTCAATTACGGAGCTCCTCGAAGAAGAATCAGCTCAAACGGAGTTCAGATGTGGGAGTTATGCCATTTTCAAATCAGATGATCTTCGATTCTCGCGAATTCAGACATAGCGCATTTAATGAAGGGATGTCTTGACCAATCTTCCTAAAATTCGACAACCTTGACCAGTCTTCCTCAAAATCACCATCCTTGATCAGTCTTCATCAGATTCCACACCTTTGACTCATTTATCATGTTCTAGTCAAAGATATCTTTTCTATGCATTGTTTTACACAAATATATTTATTATCTTTTATCATTTCATCTCTTTGTAATCCTATAAATAGGAACTGAATTCGAGAGTCGAATACGGGCTGGGGTCATCTGTAAGGATGCTTAGATCGAGCCATCCTCTCAGGGTGCTTTTATAGATGATATTAGCGAGCATCGGTGTCGACTAATATTCTTGCTACGTCGATATCCTGGATTGTGAGCTCTATTACGAGGAGATTGTTGTGAGGTTTAGCCATACTGGCGTTGCTTTCGATCCTCGAAGGATCGACGTTTGGGCTGTGAAGTAGCCATACTGAACCGATCGATTGGTGGTTTTCGAGTTAGAAATCCGTCCCCCTCCTAGCGCCAAACTGTAGGAACCGCAATTACGCTGTCGATTTTAATGAATAAGATTGCGGAGGAAAGCCAAGTTAACCCGACTCTCCTTGAAGGTCCGGATTCTCTGCGTTGCCACACGAAATCGAGAAAGTTAACAGACGACAAAAATAGAAATTGCGATATTTGCTCGAAGGTGTTTTAATAAATGAAAGATATGAATCTGAGGATTCTCAAGAAGGCGAGATTTGCGATTAAAGAAAAAGATAGAGTCGCAGGCAGCCAAACGTCCTAAGCCTTGCTCTGCTAGTCTAACCACCTAAACCCTAATTCTTCTAAGCTAGCAAAGTGCTCTAAGTCTAATTTTTGGATCCTTTTCTCCTCTGCTCTTGCTCTCCTTATATACTCACTTCTGGGTCGGTTTGCCTTAGGATGATGGACTTCGCCTTTGGGCCCAAGTTTATCTCTTCAGGAAATATTCCATTTTCGTCGATCTTACGTAATTATCCTCGAGTTTTCCCTATTTTTCGGTGACTTGATGTTTATCCGATGTTGGAAGTGGATAAACCGTCATAGTCTGATTGGGCCTGAATTCTCAAAATCGTAAGTAAGTCGTGGACTTATCTTAAGTCGTTGAGCGTTTTATCGATTTCTCGGAAGACTATCTTTCTCGTAAAATAAACCGTATAGTCTAAAGGATCGATGTTGAGTTTAATCGATCTTGTTTTACGATATCCTCTACGAAATCCAACCTTTCTAATTTTTGTCGTAAGACATCGAGGATGATCAATCAGTCGAATCGAGAGATGTTAATTCGTAGCTGTGATCGTATCAAACCCACGAGGATTGATCCAAAGCGAGCCAAGGCGGGATCGAACCGAACACGATGGGACCGAGACCAGGGCGAGGACCGTCGACCCGGCTAGGGGCCTGCGCGTATAGCGGCAGCGTCGCTCCGCCCGGCGCCCGGGCTACGCCCGTAAGGCGACTGCGTTAACTTACGCCCGGGCGGCTGCGTCGCTTACCGGTGCCAGGCGGATCCGTCTCGCCTGCCGCCGGCAGGGGATTCTCTGCGCCCGTGGGTTCTCCGTCGTCGATCCTTCCCGTTGGTCGTTAGATGCGGGAAATCTTTGAGTTTGGAAGGATCTTTAGCCGTTGATTTCGAGATAACCGTTTTGACCCCAACAGCTGGGATCGGAGACCACTCTGGAACAATACAAGGTGGTGAAGATCACTGAAGCTGAGTTCTAGGGCTCCGCCTCCTTCTTTTGAGCGAGCCTGCCCTCACGCTCTTGAAGAGGTGGCGAAGGCGATGGAGCCCACTGTTGATGATCCCCGACTGCTTAATCGATCCATGTTGCTGTGGGAACCGAAATTCGCACCGTCAAATTAAGTTGATTTGGAGGAAAGCCAAGTGAACCAAGCCTTCCCTGAAGGTCCCAGATATCTGCTGGGCGCTGCGACACAATCAGTTCGACAAAGGAAATACAAAAGCGAAATAAAAATGCGTAAGAAAAAGAATAGAGCAAAAGATTTTATTTCTGAATCCGCGTTTGGCGTGAACAACAGGTAAGAGCCTTGGCTATGAGAGCTGTCGGCAAGTTAAGCTAGTCTGATGCCTAAGTCTATCCTAGTTAGTCGCGGCTTCGCTAGTGAAAACGAAAGAATGCTAAGTTGCTCTAAGTGCTTTGGGCGTTTTTTTTCTCTGGTTTGCTTCTTGCTCAAAGCCTCCTATATACTCCTCTATGGCGGTCTATCTTCTCGCGGGCTGAGTCGGGCTTTTCCATTTTCGTCCATCTTTGTGTTTATCGGAAACTTGACATTTATCTTGAATCTTGACATTTATCTTACGGAAGCTTGATATTTATCTCTTATGGAAACTTGACATTTATCTCTTATGTGAGGATAAAGATAAACCGTCATAGTTATCCTTCCTTTTGGAAAATGCGTGCGTGGGCGTTTGGCGCGTTAGGCCGTTAAGCGTTTTACGGTTTTGAAAGGACAGTCTTTGAAGGTCGGTGTTTCGAAGGAACCTCAATTCCTTGTTTAGTCGAGAGAAGTGCCGTTCAGAGTAACGTGATCATACCAAACTTGCGTAGATTGATCGAACAAGCTAAGATGGGATCGAGCCGGGCCGCGATAGGAGCGAGGCGGGGCGAGGCGTGGACCGCCAGGCCGACCAGCGGCCAGTTGCGCCCGGCGCCAGGCGAATACGCCGGCGCCAGGCAGTGCCGGCGAGCCAGCCAGCGTGGCGGGTGCCGCCCGGTAGGCAGATACCGCGGCGTAGGCAGTGCCGCCGGCGCCAGGCGGGTACCACGGCGCCAGGCCGACCCAGGCAGTGCCGCCCGGTATCAGCGACCAGCGTGAGTGCCGTCGGCGCCAGGCGAATGCCGCCCGGCATGAGCCAGCCAGCGTCCAGCGTGCCGCCCGGCGCCAGGCGATGCATGCGGCGCCAGAGCCAACCAGCGTCCAGCGTGCGGCGCCAGGCGAAGGCCGCCGGCGCCAGAGGCGCTGCCGGCGCCAGCCAGCGTCCAGCGTGCTGCTGGTGCCAGGCGTCTTGCCGTCGTGGGTTTGTTCGATCTTTCCCTCGTCGGTTGTTTGCGGAAATCTTCGAGTTTTGGGAGGGTCTCGTCGTAGATCTCGAGATAATTGTTTCCAAAGAGATTCTGCGAGTATCGGGATTTTGAGATGGACTTAGATCTTCAGATTTTCCGTCGTCGAGGATGAGAGCAATGTGGCTCGAGTTTTAGATATGTTAAAGATGAATCTTTTAAACAATCGGGAAGGTTTTCTGGGAAGACTCATTGTAGATCTCGGACAATCCAGACATGGATTTCAAGGGACCAAGATGCTGTCATTGCCGAGATCGTGAGGCGATGCATGGATGGGCGCCAGGACCCTCGCCGTTGGCGCAGATGGGAGTGGGCGAGCCTTCCGTGAGTTTTATCGGCGGCGACCGTTTCTTGGATTTGATCGTCGCTTGGCTTTTCTTCGAGGACTTTGGTGGCGATTTCGTCATTGACCGATTTTGACCCCAACAGTTAGCCCCAGCTAGCTAGGAACCGTAGAGCCTGTCGGATCCTAGCTTGCGGTATAGCCGATGTGGGAAGGTGTTGAGATGTAATCGTCTGCGAAAATCGGGGTAAATAGTGATTTTACCTCCTTTATATGGAGTAAGAAATCTCATTCTTACTTCATCACAAGGTTTTACTCTCTCTCTCAGAATCCTTTCTCTCTCTTTAAGAACAATGTCTTGAGATCCTCGAGAAACTCTTCTTCCCATTCATCCTCGGATGACTCTCCTGCCATGTAGCGGTAAAGCGGGAGAGTCGGTCGAGGAAGAAAAAGAATCGTATTACGAGCCCTTGTAGGTTAGCCCCGACACTGCCAGAGATCCCTGTTCGAAGAGGCCCACGAGGCAGCCGGTGCTCCTTTTGCGCCGAGCTCGGTTTCGTAAATATCTCGAGGTTCTTGAGATTTTTACCAGGTTCTGAAGGAGTCAAATTTGGTTCCGTTGGTAGCGAGTGCAAGGAATCCTCCATGAATTTCTTTACATGTTCTGAAGCTTTCTTTACGTATTGCGGTATGTGGTTCCCAATTCCTGGTGCCATTGTTAGATGCGCTTCGCTTGAACTTTCGATCAACCAACTCAGCGTTCCTGCCTTGGAAGTTGGCTTGGCGTCTGTCGCTAGCTCTGAACTTCGGGATTGATCTTGGTCGATGATTTGAAGGTCTTTGGGGTACTTTCGGCCCGGAGGGTGGCGGTTACTATTCCATGCTGCCTAAGAAGGATATGGCGTGATTAGGGGACTACCGAATCCCAAATCGTGGCAGGGCGTTTCTTCTTTGTTCAAATAGATGGCGAGTCTGTCGAGGAGAGCTGCCTCCATCTATTCCGCGAGCATGGAACTTTAACGAGGTAATATGGCGAAAACTCTGTTGTCTATCTCACTTTGTCGGTCGCGAGTCTTAACAAAATTTCCGTTTTGTAGGGAACAACCCTACAGCGCATTTGCCTGGTAGCGTTTTCGTCAAGAGATCTTCTTCGTCAAAGGCCGTTTTCTGGAAATCCTTCACCCTCGAGCGGATCGAGATGCGGTTAAGCTTTATCGGTCGGGGTCCTGTTCCGTCGTCTGGCCTTGAACCTGTTACCGTGGCTCCTACTGGGCGCAGACAGAGGTCTCGTAAGGGGAAATGCGGCGATGGGAAGGCTCGGAAAACCCTTCACCGTTGGGAGAAAAACCTAGTTTTGTTCCAGCGGAAAAACGAGCCAGCGGTTTTCCACCTAACAACTTCTTTGATGGCCTTCCTCGGAGTTTACTACTGATGAGTGGCTGGAGGATGAGGAGAAACAACGGGTTTTGCGAGGGTTCCCAGCGTCAGCGAGGTTTGGTCCTTTGAACTTCTTTAATCTTGCGTTCGAATCCGTATATAAGCATGCCCGCTGATCTTGAGTTTTATGCAGGGACTAAGAGTGTTTAGCGGTAGCTTCGAGTTTCCATAAATCCAGGATTGCTAACTTCAAGACCACAGAAGTGGGCGAGCTTTTCGGTTCCGTCGAAGTGAAGGCACAGAGCGAAGCAAGTTGAGCTTCCGCTTTCGGGCTCTGTCTGGCGGAAAGGAGAGGAAGAAGGATGGTGCAGCGGAGGTGGCAAGGCAGGCGGAATCGTTTGCTGCTGAGTTTCAATGCTTTAAAGAAGCTCAGGAGTTTGTTGGTGATTTCCGAGTGCGAGGTTGGTCGTAAATCTTTACAAGTCTCAGAACCAGATTTCTCTTCGATTCGAGATCGCTGAAATGAAGGATTTCATGGCGAGTGTGCTCATGCTGAGTCCTTGGTTCCTCGGTAGAAGAAGAGTCCGGAGACTATGGGAACTATCGAGGTTTCGAGGATCTGATGGAGTCGGAGCCGATGAGAGCCGAGAATGGTGGGAATGCTCGGCGTGAATGAGGAAGTGGACCAGCCTGCTAGTTCATTTGGGATTTCTGCATCCGGTTTCTCAACGTTGACTTCCTTACGTGAATTGAATTTTCTGGCGTGTGTGGCGTTTTAGTAATTTTATCCTGCGACCGTTGGAGGTTGCATTCTTATGTTTTGGGACTGGCGTTGGTGGCTTTGAATCCTGCCGTCTTTGCGGCTTTATGAAATTTGCGAGATTTAGTCTTTTGTTTTGATTTATACTTTCGTCAAGTGTAGAGGAAGGATCACGAGTAGTCGCCATTATCCTAACTCTTTTTTTCGCTTAGTCCGTATGCTACTTTTAGCGGCGTTTTAGGTGTAGCGATAAGAGACATGTTTTGGGATCATTATCACGATACTATGTCTGTGAGATGTCAAGATCCAGCAAGACTGGGTTTAGGGCAAGACCTAGGTTTACTCTCAGCTTTGAGGCTGTCGCGATGACTGATCGGCTTCGTTTTGCCTGTTAGTGATTTCTTCCTGATTCTTTTCGTTTAAAGTCGCGACTAGTGCCGGCTTATATGACTTGTGTTAAAAGAATCGAGCTATCTTCGGAATATATCGAGGCGCTAAACCAAAATTTTGGGTTTCTTGTATAGCTATGATATCCTTGTCGGATGTAAGAGGACCTTTGTAGGTCTGACTACGATTTTGTATTGAGTGAAAGCGTTTCTTATGGCGTCCGTCGGGGAATCGGCGGAGTGAGTTATTTAAAGTCGCTGGTGGACTGTCTTTTGCGGATATCTGAGTTTTGTTATCTTTTTAAGAAGTTCGCGGCGTCTGGCGTTTCTTTTGAAGATATGATTTTCGTTTTCGGCGTTGATCGTTTAAGTAAGCATGAAAGATAGAAAGGATTTTATTAAAAATTTGAGAAGTTTAAAGTACATATCACGGATTTTTGGCGTTTTGTGGGAGTATAGGAGTATCGCGCAGTCCCCTTTTGGTGAGGGGATAGCTGAACTTCGTCGGGTTTCGACGAGCTGCCTCGATACCTCTTCGAGGATCAAGCCATCTCGTAGTTCTGATAGTTGCGTGGGCGTTTTACTCCCGTCGCGTTTCCGTTCGATCGTGCTGATCGGATCAGTGGTTTGTCGCGGGTCGAGCTGTCGGTCTTCACGGCGGTGGATTGGAGGCTTTGTCGCCTTCTTGAATCGTTGCCTGTTCGGATGATTCTGGATCATCTTTCCTTGAGTCTTCGGGAATGTTGTGTGATTCCTTTGCTCGTTTTGGGTTGACCGCGAAGCGTTCGATCTTTTCAGTTTGAACTTCGGCTAGGTATGAGTCTCGACTGTTTCTGGCTACCGGATGGCTGCGGTTCGGTCGAGTCGGGAACTTGATACGAGGTGATATGTGGGCGGTACTGCCTTCATGGAGTTGATCAAGGGTTCCCATGATGGCGTTGTAGATGGCGGGTTGTCGACTACTGCAAACTTCGGCGATCTTTGTAACTTCCTTTGCCATGGTGGGAGTTTATTTTCGAGGTCATGGTAGTGGCGAAAACCCGTCAAAGGTTTTGGCTCGGGGCGACTTCCCAAGTGGGATCTTCATCCTGTATAGGGTGTCGCGGAAGATGGCGTTGACCGTGCTTCCAGTATCGGCGAGAATCGGCCGACTTGAGATCTGGATGACCAGGTCGATTACCAAAGTGCAGTGAGGTTTGTCGATTCCGGCGGTCGTGTTCCTCAGCGATTGTGTGGTTAGGAACATGGCTGTCAGGAACCAGTTGGAACTGGTCTCGGCTTTTAAGCCCGTAGGCTTTTATCGATGAGACAGAGTCCTGGTAGAACTGTGATCCTCCGATGATCATGTTTACCCTCTGGCGACTGCTGTTGTTCCCTTGGTCGTCTGTCTTCTTCAGCGCTTTTCCCTGATTGGTTTTGGTCGCGGTCTTGGAGACAGTTTTGTTAGTCTTTGGGAGTCAGGAGCAAGTCCTTTATACTCTTGACCTTTGATAGCTTCGCGGTGAGGAGTTTTGCGGCGAGCGGCGGAGAACCTTGCAGTTCGCGGTGGAGTGACCTCTGGTCGTGGAACTTCGCAGTAGGAGTTATCCTTGTACTGGTTCCTGGTCAGGTGTTTCGGAGGTTTTGCCTTGCTCGAGTTGATGGCGTAGTTATGCTGCCTTGGGCGTCTTCCGCCGTTGATGGGCGTATTTGTCGTTCTGAGAGGGTTTCTTCTTGGGCGGTTTTCTGCGGTCCGTGCTTCGATAGAAGCTTCATCTCTTCTTCCATGATGATGAAGTCCGTTGCCTTGTGGAAGTATCCTGGATTGTCAGCGGTTTTCCAGTAGTATCCACTTCGGAACTTCGACTTGTACCAGAGAGTTTTCTCAGTCGATTGCGACATTATCGCTGATGCCGTTACTCTGGCCATCACCAGTTTGAACCTTCATGAAGTCGGCGGGCGACTTCGTCTTCCTTCGAGCTAGACTCCATAGATCCCGTCGGACGTTTCTCTATCCATGAACATGGAGTACTGTTTGAAAGCGCCGAGGCCAGTTGGCGGAAGCTTCGATGGAGTTCCTTTTGGCCGGAGAACCACTTTCGCGCAGCACCTTTGAGGTGCTCGGCGAAGAAGACAATGACCTGCGTCCGTTCGCGTTCGGGAGTTTGCACCTACCCATTGCGATCTGGAAGGACTGCAGGTGTGACTTAGGATCCGTCGTACCGTCATAGACCGGGATTTTGATCTTCCTGGGTCTGAGATCGTGTTTCCGTGATCCAGTGGTGAAAGCGTTTTCGTGCTTCCTCGAGAAGTCTATCGATCTCGGGGCAGAACTGGTCGCTGATGGATCTGCGATTTTACGCTTTCACTTCAGCCCGGTCTTTTGAGAGATTCGCGGAGATCATGGATCACGCTATTGCCGCCGGCGTTCCTCGAACCTGTCGGCGCTGGTCGCGATAGATCGGGTTTGATCTTCGCGAGTTCTTCCTGCTCCATCAGTAGAGTTCTTCTTCCTCTTACGTCATTGGCCTATCGAAGGATACCGTCTGCGGCGGACTGGCCGGTTCTCGGGGTGGATGTCAGCATCTTCATGGAAGGGTCGATCGATCGCTGACATCTAGATCGATCTTCGGCGTCGCTTTCCTTGTTTCCGCGGCGAGTGGAAGGTTCTGCGTCGTTTGCTGTCCTTCCGTTTCCTCGGGGAGTGGGCTCTTCGGGGCATCTTTCTCGTGCCGGAGATCGAAGTCGAGTCTCCTGCATGGCGTGCCTTGGTGGATCAGCGGCAACTTGCTCCTCGCAGTTAAGGTATCGACCTGTTTTGCGGCGAGGTTATCAGCTTGTCTGTTGTTCCGCCAGCGCTGGGCGATAAACAGTTCCTTCATCTTTGGCGCCTCAGTGTTTGCATCAGCGGTGACTGTGGGCGCGTCTCCAGCTGGAGTCTTCTCAGCGTTGGCATCGGCGGGTGTTCCGTCTGGCTGCTGGCTGATCCTTGGTGGCGTCGGCTGACATGATCGGCGTGTGCGTTCGCGAGATAGATAGATCCGTAACCCCCTCCTCAGCGTAAAGCTGTAGGAACCGAAATTCGCACCGTCAAATTAAGTTGATTTGGAGGAAAGCCAAGTGAACCAAGCCTTCCCTGAAGGTCCGGATATCTGCTGGGCGCTGCGACACAATCAGTTCGACAAAGAAATCTGAGCGCAATAAAATCGTAAGAAAAAGAATAGAGCAAAAGATTTTATTTCGAATCAGCGTTTGGCGTGAACAACAGGTAAGAGCCTTGGCTACGAGAGCTGTCGGCAAGTTAAGCTAGTCTGATCGCTAAGTCTATCCTGGTTGAGTCGCGGCTTCGCTAGTGAAAACAGAAAAGAATGCTAAGTTGCTCTAAGTGCTGCTGGGCGTTTTTTTCTCTGGTTTGCTTCTTGCTCAAAGCTCTCATTATATACTCCTCTATGGCGGTCTATCTTCGCGGGCTGAGTCGGGCTTTTCCATTTTCGTCCATCTTTGTGTTTATCGGAAACTTGACATTTATCTTGAAATCTTGACATTTATCTTGGAAGCTTGATATTTATCTCTTATGGAAACTTGACATTTATCTCTTATGTGAGGATAAAGATAAACCGTCATAGTTATCCTTCCTTTCGGAAAATCGTCGTGGGCGTTTTGGCGCGTTAGGCCGTTAAGCGTTTTCACGGTTTTGAAGGACAGTCTTTGAAGGTTTCGGTGTTTCGAAGGAACCTCAATTCCTTGTTTAGTCGAGGAAGTGCCGTTAGAGTAACGTGATCATACCAAACTTGCGTAGATTGATCGAACAAGCTAAGATGGGATCGAACGGGACGCGATAGGAGCGAGACGGGGCGAGGGCGTGGACCGGCGCCAGGCCGACCAGCGGCGATGCCGCCCGGCGCCAGGCGAATGCCGCCCGGTGCCAGGCCGGCGTGGCGGAGCCGCCCGGCCGAGCAGAATGCCCCGGCGCCAGGCGAATGCCGCCAGCCGAACCGCCCGCATGGCGGTGCCCGCCCGGTATGGCGTGCGCCCGGCCCAGGCCGGCAGCGTGGCAGGTGCCGTCGGCCAGGCGAATGCCGCCCGGCATGAAAACCAGCGTCCAGCGTGCCGCGCCAGGCAGCGAATGCCGCCAGGCAACCAGCGTCCAGCGTGCCGCGGTATGGGCGAGATTGCGCCCGGCCAGGCGAGGCCAGCCAGGCCAGCCAGCGTCCAGCGTGCGCCCGGCGCCAGGCGAGTGCCGCCGGCCGCCAGCCAGCGTCCCTCGTGCGGCGTATGGGCGATGATGCGCCCGGCGCCAGCCAGCGTCAGCGGCGCCAGCCAGCGTCCAGCGTGCTGCTGGTGCCAGGCCGTCTTGCCGTCCGTGGGTTTGTTCGATCTTTCCCTCGTCGGTTGTTTGCGGAAATCTTCGAGTTTTGGGAGGGTCTCAGTCGTAGATCTCGAGATAATTGTTTCCAAAGAGATTCGAGTATCGGGATTTTGAGATGGACTTAGATCTTCAGATTTTCCGTCGTCGAGGATGAGAGCAATGTGGCTCCGAGTTTTAGATATGTTAAAAGATGAATCTTTTAAACAATCGGGAAGGTTTTACGGAAGACTCATTGTAGATCTCGGACAATCCAGACATGGATTTCAAGGGACCAAGATGCTGTCATTGCCCGAGATCGTGAGGCGATGCATGGATGAAGCGCCAGGACCCTGCGCCGTTGGCGCCAGATGGGAGTGGGCGATCCTTCCGTGAGTTTTATCGGCGGCGACCGTTTCTTGGATTTGATCGTCGCTTGGCTTTTCTTTCGAGGACTTTCGGGTGACGATTTCGTCATTGACCGATTTTGACCCCAACAGTTGCTAGCGCCCTTAACCCCTCGAGGGGTTTCTTTTGTTGTTGTATCTGCCCCTAATGGGGGTTTGAAACTCTAAATCTGGCCTTGGGGCCTTTATTTTGTAAACTCTGCACAATGGCCCTTATGTGGCCTTCTTTTACTTTTAAGTACTCTTTTGGCTTTGCGTTCCTTCTGTCTTTGAGTTTCTTTTGCATATTTGCTTCTGCGATTGTGTCTTTGCAGGTTGCTGAGTGATCTTCGATGTTGGGGTCAAAATCGGTCAATGACGAAATCGTCACCCGAAAGTCCTCGAAAGAAAAGCCAGCGGCGATCAAAGCAGCGGGTCGTTTCGATAAAACTCGCGGGAAGGCTCGGCCACTCGTCGGCGCCAACAGCGAGTCTGGCCCATCCGTGCAATCATCTCATAAACTTCGAGGCAGCGGCAGCATCTTGGTTCTTTAAAACCCATGTTGGATCGTCCGAGATCTACGATAGTTCTTCATAAAAGCCTTCGATTGATTAAAAGATCCGTTTTAACACATCCAAAGCTTGAAGCCACATTGCTCGCATCCTTGACAGCGGAAAATCTACAAATCCAAGTCCATCTCAAATCGATACCGAGGAAATCTCACGATTAAGCGATTATCTGAAATCTCGACTAAAGACCTTCCCAAACTAAAAGATTTCCATAAGCGGCTGGCCGGGAGAGATCAAACGAAAAAACCACAGGGCGGCAAGAAGACCTGGCGCCGGCGCAGCGTCCGCCTTGAGCGGCCTGGCCAGCGGCCTGACCTGGCGCCGGCGACAGCGGAGACTGTGAGCCGACCTGGCACCGGCGGCACCCGGCCTGGCGCGGCGGCACCAAATCCGCAGCGAACTGACCTGGCGCCAGCGAAGACAGAAGACGGCCCACAAGCGCCAGCGGCACCCGGCCCTGGCACCGGCAGCGGGGCGGGCTGGTCTGGCGCCAGCGGCACCGACCTGGCGCCCGGCGGCACCAAATCCGCAGCGGGCGGCCTGGCGCCAGCGGCACCGTCGCCAGCCGAATTGACCTGGCGTCGGCCAGCGGCCTCTATCCCGTCTCGGTCCTATCGTGTTGGTTGGTCCCATCTTAGCTTGTTTGGGTCAATCTCGCGAAGTTTGGTACGACCGGTTATTCTGAAACACCACTATCTACGAGGAATTGAGATTCGCCGGAAACACGAAACCTTCAACCGTCCTTTAAAACCGTAAAAGCGAAACGGCCCAGCGTGGTCAAAGCGTACGTGCGATTTTCGAAAGGAAGGATAACTATGACGGTTTATCTTTATCCTCACATAAGAGATAAATGTCAAGTTTCGAAGATAAATATCAAGTTTCAGGAAGATAAATGTCAAGATTTCCGAAGATAAATGTCAAGTTTCGATAAACACGAAGATGGATGAAAATGGAAAAAGTCCGACTCAGTTCGAGGATAGACCGTCTTAGGAGGAGTATATAAGGAGAGCTTTGAGCAAGAAGCAAAGCAGATCTAAAAACTTCGAGCACTTAGAGCAAGCTTAGGCATTATTTTCCGTTTTACTAGCGAGCTGCGACTCAACTAGGTTAGAACTTAGGTTGCTAGACTGCGAACTTGCCGACAGCTCTTTAGCCAAGGCTCTTACCTGTTGTTCCGCTCAAGCGGATTCGAAATAAGATCTTTTGCTCATTATTTGTTCTTCACGATTTTATTTCGTTTTCATATTTTCTTTATTACATTGTTGTGACGTGTGGCGGCCCAGCAGATATCCGGGACCTTCAGGAAAGCTTGGTTCACTTGGCTTTCCTCCAAATCAACTTAATTTGGCGGTGCAAATTTGGTTCCCACAGTTTGGCTAGAAGGAGGGTTACTGATCTATCTATCTACGCCTGCTTGCGCTCGATCATGTCTACAGCGTCACCAAAGATCAGCCAGCTAGACGGAACACCGTGGCAGCGCTGAAGACTCCAGCTGGAGATCGTCCACGATCACTGCTGATGCAAACGAAGGCCAGGCAGATGAAGGCTGTTTACCTCCGCCCGGAGCGGCGGAACAACGGGACAAGCTGATAACCTGGCTTCATAAAACAGGTCGACACCTTAACTGCGAGGAGCAAGTTGCAGCGGATCACCAAAGACGCGCCGCGGCAGGAGACTTCGACCGGATCTCGAAGCGCGAGAAAAAGATGCCCGAAAGAGCCCACTCGAGAAGCGGCTCGAAAGGACAGCAAGCGACCTGCCAGAACCTTCCACTCCGGCGGAAACAAAGAAGCGGCGTCGGCGCATCGATCTAGATATCAGCGACCAATCGGATCCCTCCGATGAAGGCGCTGACATCCACCCCGGAGAACCGAAGCCAGTCCGCTCGGCGACGGTATCGCCGATAGGCCCATGGCAGAAGAGGAAGAACTACTGGATGGAGCAGGAAGAACTTCGCGGAAGATCAAGCCGGATCTATCGCGACCAGCACCGACAGGTTCGAACGCTGGCAGCAATAGCGAGATCCATGATCTCAGCGAATCTCTCAAAGACCGTGGCGAAGTAAAAGCGGTGAAATCGCCAAATCCATCAGGCGACCAGTTCCGCCCGAGATCGATAGACTTCTCGAGGAAGCACGGAAAATGCCATTCACCGCTCGGATCACGGAAACCGCATCTCAGACCGAAGATCAAAATCCTTGTCTATGGCCGTGCGACCGGATCTAAGTCGCACCTGCAGTCTTTCCAGATCGCAATGGGTAGGTGCAAACCGAACCTTGGCGAGCGGGGCGCAGGTCATTGTCTTCTCTCCGTCCGAGCACCTCAAGGTGCTGTTTCGAGTGGTTCTCCGGCTCAAAGGAACTCCATCGGAAGCTTCGCCAGCTGGCCTCGGCGTTTCTCAAACAGTACTCCATGTTCATGGACGAGAAAGCGGATCTATGGAGTCTAGCTCAGAAGGAAGGCGAGTCACTCGCGACTTCATGCGAAGGTTCAAACTGGTGATGGCCAGAGTGCGGGCATCAGCGACAATGTCATGTCGGCGCTACGAGAAAACTCTCTACGGTACAAGTCGAAGTTCGAAAGTGGATACTACTGGAAAAGCGCGGACAATCAGGATACTCTCCACAAGGCAGCGGACTTCATCATCATGGAAGAAGAGATGAAGCTTATCGCGAAGCATGGACCGCGAAAACCAGCGTCCAGAAGAAACCCTCTAAATAACGACAAATACGTCCATCACGAAGGGAGGCGGCCCAAAGGCGAGCATAACTCGCCATCAACTTCGGGCAAAGGCAAAACCTCCGGAAACACCTGGACCAGGAACCAGTACAGGATAACTCTATTGCGAGAGTTCCACGAGACGGTCACTCCACTGCGAACTGCAAGGTTCGGCGCCCGGCTCGCCGCAAAACTCCCTCACGGCCCGAACTATCAAAGGTCAAGAGTATAAAGGACTTGCTCCTGGACTCCGACCGTAAAGACTAACAAAACTGTCTCCGAGGACCGCGACCGAAAACCAATCGGGGAAGCGGAAGAAGACAGGACGACCAAGGAACAACAGCAGTCGCGGAGGTAAACATGATCATCGGAGGATCACAGTTCTACCAAGACTCTGTCTCATCGATAAAAGCCTACGAGCGAAAGCGAGACCAGTTCCAACTGGTTCCCGGACAGCGATGTTCCCAACCACACAATGAAACTTCGAGGAACGAGACCGTCGAATCGACAAACCTCACTGCGATCCTTTGGTATCGACCTGGTCATCCAGGATCTCGAAGTCGACGCATTCTCGTCGATACAGGAAGCACAGTCAGCGTCATCTTCCGACACCCTCTACAGGATGAAGATCCCACTTGGGAAGTAAGCTGAGCCAAAACCTTTGGCGGGGTTTTGGTCACTACCATGACCCTCGGTAGAATTAAACTCGGTCATGGCAAAGGAAGTTACAAATCGTCGAGTTTGCGGTAGTCGACAACCCGACATCTACAAGCGCCATCATGGGAACCCTTGGATCAACTCCATGAAGGCAGTACCATCCACATATCACCTCGGTATCAAGTTTTCGACTCCGGCCGGAACCGCCCATCGGGGTAGTCAGAAACAATCGAGACTCTGTTACCTAGCGAGTTCAAAGCTGCGAAAAGATCGGGCAGCCGCATGGCAAAGCGAGCAAAGGAATCACACAACATTCGAGGACTTCGAAGAAAGATGATCGGAATCATCGAATAGGCAACGATTCAAGGCGGCGACAAAGCCTCTGAATCCACCGCCCGTAGGAGGCGGACAGCTTCGACCCCGCACAAACCACTGATCCGACCACCGCGATCCAGACGGCGGCGCAGGAGTAAAGCGTCTGCGGCAACTATCAGAACTCGAGATGGCTTGATCCTCGAAGAATGCGTTAGGCAGCTCGTCGAAACCAGCGAGTTCAGCTATCCCCTCACCAAAGGGGGACTGGAGTCGTATATCTATACTCCACAAAAAGCGAAAATCAGCACATGTACTCTAACTTCTCGAAATTTTTAATAAAATTCTTTCTATCTTTCATGCTCACTTAAGCATCAGCAGCGGAAAAACGAAAATCATATCTTCAAAGAAGCAGCGGGCGTCGCAACTTCTTAAAGATAACAAAACTCGTATTATCCGCAAAAGACAGTCCACCAGCGACTTAAAATAACTCGCCGTCGATTGGCCCCGACGGACGCTTTTACAAAAAGCGTTCCTCAATACAAACTCGTAGTCAGACCTACAAGGTCCTCTTACATCCGACAAGGATATCATAGCCTATACAAGAAACCAAAATTTTGGTTTAGCGTCTCCGGATAAACTCGAAGATAGCTCGATTCTTTTAACACAAGTCATATAAGCCCGGCGACTAGTTACATCGGACTTTAAAGCGAAAAGAATCAGGAAGAAATCACTAACAGGCAAAGCGAAAGCCGATCAGTCATCGCACAGCCTCAAAGCTGAGAGTAAACCTAGGTCTTGCCCTAAACCCAGTCTTGCTGGATCTTGACATCTCACAGACATAGTATTGTATACGAGATCCCAAAACATGTCTCTTATCGCTTACACCTAAAGCGCTTCGCTAAAAGTAGCATACGGACCAGCGACAAAAAGAGTTAGGATCGAAGTGACTACCGCATCCTTCCCTCTACACTTGGCGAAAGTATAAATCAAAACAAAAGCGAAATCTCGCAAATTTTCATATTCAAAAGCGCAAAAGGCGGCGGGATTCAAAGCCACCAGCGGAGTCCCAAAACATAAGAATGCAACCTCAGCGGTGCAGGATAAAATTACTAAAAATGGCCACCGCGGCCAAAAATTCAATTCACAAAGGAAGTCAGCATTGAGAAATCGGATGCGAAATCCCAAATGAACTAGCAGGCTGGTCCACTTCCTCATTCGCCTCGAGCATTCCACCATTCTCGGCGTTCTCATCGGCTCCGGCCTCCACCGTATCCTCGGAAACTCGATGAGTTCCCATAGTCTCGGACTCTTTCTTCTACGGAGGAACCAAGGACTCAGCATGAGCACACTTTCGGCCATGAAATCCTTCATTTCAGCAATCTCGGAATCGAAAGAAATCCGGGTTAAAGAGACTTGTAAAGGTTTCTGACCGAACCCGGCACGCGGAAATCACCAACAAACTCGAAAACATTGAAACTCAGCAGCAAGCGATTCCGCGTCTTGCCACCTCGCTCGCGACCATCCTTCTTCCTCTCCTTTCCGCCCGAGCGAGAGCCGAGCATGAAGCTCAGCGCCGGCGTTCTTGCCTTCACCTCTTGTCGGAACGGAAAAGCTCTCGCTCCTTCTGTGGTCTTGAAGTTAGCAATCCTGGATTTCGGGCTTCGAGTCAAAGCGCCTGCTAAACACTCTTAGTCCCTGCATAAAACTCAAGATCAGCAAGCATGCTTATATCTGATTGAGCATAAGGTTAAGAAGTTGAAGGGCCAAACCTCATTGACATGTTGGGAGCCCTCGGCAAAACCCGTTGTTTCTCCTCATCCTCCAGCGACTCGTCAGTAGTAAACTCGGAGGAAGGCCATCAAAGAAGTTGTTAGGTGGAAAACCGCTGGCTCCGCCTTTTCCGTTGGAGCAAAACTAGGTTTTCTCCCAGCGGTGAAAGACTTTCGAGCCTTCCCATCATCGATTTTTCCCATTTCTGGCGCTCGGGAGGGAGCTGGGTGACAGGTTCAGCATCGACGGACAGGATCAGGACCGATAAAGTCTAACCGCGTCTCGAATCCGTTCGAGGGTGAAGGATTTCAGAAAAACGGCCTTTGATGAAGAAGATCTCTTGACAAAGACGTCACCAGCAAATGCGCAGTAGGGTTGTTCCCTACAAAGCGAAACTTTTTCACTAAAACTCGCACTTCCGAAAAGGTGAAATAGACAACAGGGTTTTCGTCGTATTACCTCGGTTGAAGTTCCATGCTCGCGGAAATAGATGGAGGCAGCTCTCCTCGACAGACTCGCCATCTATTTGGACGAAGAAGAAACGCTCCTGCCACGATTTGGGATTCGAAGTAGTCCCCTGAATCACGGCCATATCCTTCTTAGGCAGCATGGAGTAGTAACCGTCACTCCCCGTCGGCCGAGTGCCCCAAAGACCTTCGAAATCATCGGGACCAAGATCAATCCCGAGTTCGTAGCTAGCGATCAGTACGCCAAGCCAACTCTCCAAGGCAGGAACGCTGAGTTGGCTGATCGAGAGTTCGAAGCGGTGAAGCGCACGAACAATGGCACCAGGGATCGGGAACCACATACGGCAGTACGTAAAAGCTTCGTAACATGTAAAGAAACCTTGCGGAGGATTCCTTGCACTCTCGTTACCAACGGGAATCCGGAATTTGACTCCTTCGGGAACCTGGTAAAAATCTCGAAGAACCTTGAGATATTTACGAGAAACCGAGCTCGGCGCAAAAGGAGCACCGGGCTGCCTTAGAGGCCTCCGGAACAGGGATCTCTGGCAGTGTTGTTGACGAACACAAGGACTCGGTAATAAGCATTCTTCTTTCCTCCTCGACCAACTCCTCCTGCTTCACCGTCACATGGGCAGGAGAGTCATCTGAGGATGAATGGAAAGAAGTTTCTCTTTGAGGATCTTGAAGACATTGTTCTTAAAGAGAGAAAAGGATTCTTGAGAGAGTAAATTTCTTATGATGAAGTAAGAATAAGATTTCTTACTCCATATATAAAGAAGGTAAAATCACTATTTACCCGATTTTTGAGCAAGCGATTACGTCTCAACACCTTCCCATACGGCTATACGCCAAAGCTAGGATCCGACAGGCTCTACGGTTCCTAGCTAGCTGGGGGCTAACTGTTGAGGTCAAAATCGGTCAATGTGAAATCGTCACGAAATCCTCGAAAGAAAAGCGGCGGCGATCAAAGCCAAAGAAGCGGGTTGGAGTAAACCGATAAAACTCAGCGGGAAGGCTCGGCCACTCCCGTCTGGCACCATGGCAGAAGTCACAGCACCATCCGTGGAATATCAACTTCCGGACAGCGGCAGCATCTTGGTTCTTTAAAACTATGTCGGATCGTCCGAGAGATACGATGGTTCTTCCATGAAAACCTTCGATTGATTAAAGATCCGTTTTAAACACATCTAAGCTTCGAAGCCACATTGCTTTCGCATCCCAATGGCGGAAAATCTACAAATCAAGTCCATCTCAAATCCTGATACTCGAAATCTCGTTGGATTAGAAGCGATTATCTGAAATCTCGACTAAAGACCTTCCCAAAAAAGATTTCCATGAAGCGACTGGGAGAGATCGAACAACGAAAAACCCACAGAGCGGCAAGATGGCCTGGCACGGCGGCAGCAGCGTCCACCTTGAACGGCCTGGCGCCAGCGGCACCGGCCTGGCGCGGCACCGATCACCCGCAGGCGGCTGGCGCCAGCGGCACCAACCTGGCGCCAGCGGCTTACGAAGACAGCAGGCGGCTGGCGCCAGCACCAACCCTAAGCGCCAGCTGACGGGGCAGCGAAAGGCACAGCCTAAGCGCCCAGCGGCACCAACCCTAGCGCCGAAGCGGCAGCACCAAATCCAGCAGGCGGCCTGGCATGGCCCGGCACTAGCGGAGGCAATGAACGGCCTAGCACCAGCCCGGCACCGTCCACCTTGAGCCGGCCTGGCGCCCGGCCGCAGCGAAGACGCCCGAACCGACTGGCGCCAGCGGCACCATCCGCGAGGCGGCCTGGCGCTTGCGGAACGACCTGGCCAGCGGCACCGTCGCGCGGAATTGACCTGGCGTCGGTCAGCCTAGATCGATCCAGTCTATCGTGTTGGTTGGTCCCATCTTAGCTTGTTTGGATCAACCAGCAGTTTGAGTACGACCGGTTTATTCTAGAAACACCACTTATCTCGACTTCGAGGGGTGAGATTCCCGGAAGCACGAAACCTTCAAAGACCGTCCTTTGAAAAACCGTAAAAGCGTAAGCGATAGCGTGGTCAAAGCGGCCCAAATACGATTTTCGAAAGGAAGGATAACTATGACGGTTTATCTTTATCCTCACATAAAGAGATAAATGTCAAGTTTCCAGAAGATAAATATCAAAGTTTCAGAAGATAAATGTCAGATTTCGAAGATAAATGTCGAGTTTCGATAAACCACGAAGATGGGCCGAAAATGGAAAAAAGCGACTCAGCCGGCGAGAGGATAGACCGTCTTAGGAGGAATATAAGGAGGCTTTGAGCAAGCAAAAAGATCACAAAACTTCGAGCACTTAGAGCAAACTTAGGCATTATTTTCCGTTTTACTAGCGAGCGCTGCGACTTCAACTAGGTTAGAACTTAGGTTGCTAGACTAGCGAACTTGCCGACAGCTCTTGTAGCCAAGGCTCTTACCTGTTGTTCAGCTCAAGCGGATTGAATAAGATCTTTGCTCTATTCTTTGTTCTTCGATTTTATTTCGTTTCATATTTTTCTTT